>JABBWB010000352.1:0-41811 GCA_016628085.1 Suillus occidentalis
CATCTACCGGCAAACCAGGTGGTGTGCATTATGACACTGGGGGGCGCACCTATATCCTCGATGGCAAAGACTCATGAGACTATCTACATTGCTTCTCCTCCCCCTGCATCTTCTACCTCCTCATCTGATGCTGAGTCGTGCGAGTTTGCAGGCCTTGCTTGCGACAGTATCACCCCCCACTTTCATTCATGAACTCTCTGAACTTGACAATGAGGAATTGGCACTCTTCTCTGCGCTGGACACCTTGCAGGCTAGTGTTGATTGGCGCAAGCATACACAGCCCATTAACTTTGCAGGCATCACATATAAGGCACCTAATCAGCGTCAATGTACCATCGTTGATCCCTCGGTTGTCCCTTTCTTCCTTGATAGTGGGGCATCTGTCCACATTAGCAACACTGAATCCAACTTCTTCAGCCTGTGTCCTATTCCCCCTCGTACCATCAGTGGTGTTGGAGGATCATCCATTTAGGCACTCAGTATAGGCACCCTTTGCTTGGTTGTCTCCAAGGGAATTCATATCACCCTTGGCGACATGCTCTTCATCCCTATGGCCACCGTGCGTCTCATTTCTGTGTCTAGCCTGTGCAGTGCCCATAAATGTGTTGCGTCCTTCGACACTGATCACTGCTGGGTCACTGCACACAGCGGCACTCACATGCTTTCGGGTTCTCTCACGTCCCGTCACTTATATGCTCTCTCTGGCAGCCAGCTCTCTGCTGACCATGTATTCCTTGCTCAGTGTATCCCTGATCTGCAATCTTGGCACTGTCGTCTTGGTCATGCCAACTATCACGCAGTGTATGACCTTGCCCACTCTGGTAATGCCACCGGTATGCCCATTACACTCTCCACATCACCTCCCATTTGTGATGCTTGCATTCTCGGCAAACAGACTAAGTCTACTGTTCTGAAAGTTTGCACTGGTGTTAGGGCTACTAGGAGATTGGGTATTATTCATGTGGATCTCATGGAGCATCCAGACACTGTATCTGCCTCAGGCAATAAGTACATTATGGACATTATAGATGACTTTTCCTCCTATGCCTGGTCCATCCCTCTCTCAGCCAAGTCTGACGCCTTCCCTGCACTTCAAGCCTGGGAGAAGGCCTGTGAGCTTGAAACATCCTCGAAAGTTGGCATCTATCGATCCGATAATGGAGAGCTCAAATCTGAGGCCATGTGAGAGTGGCTCCTCTCGCATGGTACTCTTCACCAATTCACAGCGCCCTATACCTCTGCACAGAATGGTTGGGTTGAACATTTGCATCGCACACTGATGGGTAAGGCTTGTACAATGTGCACTGCTTGTGATGTGCCTGTTAACCGCTGGGACGAGTTCATCTTGTCTGCTTGTTACCTCAGCAATCGCACCCCCATCACATCTCAGGCAGGCCACATGCCATACAAATGTTGGTTCGGCACCAAGCCTGACCTCAGTCACCTTCAGGAAATCGGTTGTCGTGCCTTTGTGCTTATTCAAAACTGTCACAATCCCAAGGTCTTCAATCATTCAGTTGAATGTGTGCCTATAGGTTATTCTCTTGACTCTAAGGCTTATTGTTGTTACCACTGGGATTCACATAAAGTATTTGTGTCATACCATGTCTCATTTATTGAGTCACACACTTCTACTAATGCACCCAACCCCCTGGTGTCACCATCTCTGTGCAATGCCCAGCCTCTGTTGTCTCGCAGCATGCCTCTGTCACTGATGTTCCTGATGAGGACGACCCTCCTCCAGCACCTCCTTCCTATGTTCCTCCCTCACCTCCTGTGGTGCCTCCTCCCTGTCATTCAACTCGGACTCCTGTGCCCTCTGAGCATCGTTGTGCTTCCGAAGGTCTCACATATGTTAATGCTACCCAATGTAATGCTTTGGCTTCCTTGGATGTTGCTGATTGCATGCACGCACTTCCAAGTATTGCAGAGTCTGCCCTGGCAGCTACACCCGTTGACAATGACCTTACAGCATTGGAAGCTGAGCTTGCCTACTTGACCTCTGTCTTTGCAGCTATGCCTGACGACTTCGAGCATGAACACCCCAGCGACCCCATCACCTATGCTGAGGTCATGTGTTCAGCCCATGCAGCTGAATGGACTGCAGCGATGCGTGACGAATTCAACTCTCTGCGCGAATTAGGCATCTACAAGCTTGTTCTGCAGTCTGCTGTACCTACTGGCCATAAAATCATGAAGGGTCGCCTTATTCTCAAACTCAAGCGTGATCAGGATGGCCAACCTATGCGCTTTAAGGCCTGGTATGTATGCCGTGGCTACTCTGCTGTCTGGGGCCAGGACTACACGAAAACCTCTACTCCTACTGTGCACCTGGAGTCCTTCTGAATTCTAGCTCACCTTGGTGCTGCCCTTGACTGGGAAATCGAACAACTCGACATCAAAACTGCTTTTCTCTATGGGCTTCTGGACTCTGATGAAGTCTGCTATATGGAACAGCCTGAAGGTTTTGTTGAGCTCGGTTATGAGGACTACATATGGGAAATCCAGAAGGGCCTGTATGGTATGAAGCAAGGGGGTCTTATCTGGAATTGCACGTTGAATGAGCCCATGCTATCTTGGGGTTTCATCTGCCTTAAGAGCGAACATTGTATATACTACTGTCGCAACAGCTCCAGCATCCTCCTTGTCACTATTCATGTCAATGACTTCTTCACCATGGGCAGTTCCAAGGCAGCGCTCTCTGATTTCAAGGCACAGATCAAAACCAAATGGCAGGTCTCTGAGCTTGGCGACGCACACTTCTGCCTTGGGATTGGCATTTCGCATGATCGTGCCAACCGTACTATATCTATTTCTCAAACTGCACTCATTGATCGTGTTGTCAGTCAGTTCAGCCTTCAGGATGCTGTCCCCATCACTGTGCCTATGGACCCAGGTCTGCACCTCTCCAGACATGATCACTCCCCTTGTACGGATGCTGAATGTGATCTTATGGCTTGAACACCCTATCGCTCCCTTGTGGGCTTGCTCATGTATCTTGCCATTGGTACTTGTCCTGATATCGCATATGTGGTACAGCAGCTCTGCAAGTTTCTTGACTCGTATGGGCACATTCACTGGGAGGCCACAAAACGCATTGTCCGATATCTGAAGGGCATGTGAACTTTCAGCCTTGTCCTCAGTGGTGATCACACAGCCCGTCTCATTGCTTACACTGACAGTGATCTCAGCAGTTGTGTTGACTCACGCCATTCCGTCAGTGGGTACTGCTGTTCCCTGGGCGGAGGTTTCATCACCTGGAGCACCCGTCAGCAAAAGACCATCATGCTATCCACATGCGAGGCTGAGTATGTTGCTGTGTTGGAGGCTGGTAAAGAGGTCGCTTGGTTGCATATGCTTCTTCATGAGGTCGAGTTTCCTCAACTTTCAGCCTCACCCTTAATGTGCAACAACAATGGCGCCATCGTCCTTACTGAAGATTCTTCCTTCCATGCCTGGGTCAAACATATTGATATGGCTCATCACTCTATTCACGAACGAGTTACCCATTGACAAATCAAACTACATTACGTGCATTCTAAGGACAATATCACAGACATCTTTACAAAGGCTCTTCCTTGCAAGGACTTCAATCAATTATGTGCTTGCTTGGGTATCCGGTGAAGCAGTCGAGGAGGAGTACTGGCCACATTGAGGAGGAGTGTTGGCGCACTGGAGTGCACGTGATGATGACGTGCCAATGTTGGTATTCCAACTTCAAATCATATATATATATATCTATCCTAGTACTGTCTCTTCCCTCAGTTCGTTCCATTACGACTGAGGCGTTAACTGTTGTCTAGATTTATTATATGTCTATAGGTAGGTTATGTACATGGAAGAGGATGTTATTCTATTATTAGAGTACTAGATAACAGAGGAGGGGTCACACTGTGACTTGTGAATCAAGCTCAAGCTCAAATCAGTGATACTTTGAAATGGCTTGTTCACTCACAACATAAGCCTCCTAAATCACATATTACAGTGACCTATCTCTGTGTAATATGAGGGAACAGATGTGCATAATATCCTGTATGATACAGGCCAGCGGACCATGGGCCCATGGCGAAAATATCCTCGACTATGACAGATGGGCCGGGAGGTAAATTATTCCCGATGGAGGCGGGTGGGCCCATGCAGGGAATATGTAGAGTAAATGAGTGGGCTGATGTACATGAATATTTGGTAGACGGGTGGGCCTAGGTAGTTAGATATAATGCAGATGGGTGTATTAAGGTAGACGTGTATCAGATAGAAGGGTAGGTACTTGGTATCACATTCATGGATGGGCCCAGACACATATTAAATTAGATGGGTGGGCTGAGGGTATTATAAAATATTGTATTAGATGGGTGTGCCCAGACACATATTACTTAGACGGGTGGGCCGAGAGTGTTTGATAAAATATTTCATTAGACGGGTGGGCTGAGGGTGGTATAAAATATAGATGGGTGGGCCCATGTGCATCATAATTGTAGACATGATGGAGCTGAGGTAGTTGTACATCAACCAAATCAGAGGAGGTAATAAATCAAAGTTACCAAGTTCCCAGAGCAGCAGGTGATCTCCTGACAATGGCCTTTGATGACATTTATGTTGTCTTGCAGAACATTGAATCATGAGTGCGAGGCTCGTGTTGCCCTACAAGAAGCCAAGTTCCGACCACCGAAATTCAAGTGAAGTATACTGAGTTCTGAGTTCTGAGTTCTGAGTTCCGGGACCTGGGACTTGACACAATTCAGTCAATACTTTCCATGTTAAGGGCCAACCGAAGTTGAGATCTTTGTCTGAAGAGAGCGGGTGCTCTCTTGACATGGCCTTTGATGGTGCTTAGGTTGTCTTGCAGAGCATTGAATCCCAGGTGCGAGGCTTGTGTTGCCCTATGAGAAGTCAAGTTCTGACCACTGAAATTCCAGTAAAGCATACCAACTTCTGAGTGCTGAGGTCTGAGTTCCAGGACCCAGGACTCGACAAATGAATATCTGAAGTTGAGATTTGTTTGAAGAGAGCAGCAGGTACTGTCTTGACATGACCTTTGATGGCGCTGAGCTTGTCTTGCAGAACATTGAATCCTGGGTGCGAGGCTTGTGTTGCACTACGAGAAGTCAAGTTCCAACCACCAAAATTCCAGTGAAGCATACCAACTTCCAAGTACCGAGGTCTGAGTTCCAAGTTCCAGGACCCAGGACTTGACACAATTCATCAATACTTTCCGTGTTAAATGGCCAACCAAAGTTGAGATTTTTCTGCAGAGAGCAGGTGCTCTCTTGACATGGCCTTTGATGGTGTGTAGGTCGTCTTGCTTTGAATAAGACATAATTCACTGTGTAGTATTTCTTCGCAGACTCTGGAATGCGGTTCAGTCACAAGTATAACTTGTGAAGGAGAGAATCACCTCCATGATTGATGCAGTGAGATCTTATTATGGCTAATGCAAAACTCATCAGGAGCGATGCCAAAATGTTGGCTAGGTTGTCATGTTGAATGTGGAATCCCAGGTGCGAGGCTTGTGTTGCCCTATGAGACCCAATTTCCCACCACCGGAACTTGAGTGAAGCATACCAAGTTCCAAGGTCAGGGAACCGGGACTCAACACATGATTCAGTCAATACATTCCATGTTAAATGGCCAACTGAAGTTGAGATTTTTCTGAAGAGAGCAGGTGCTCTCTTGACATGGCCTTTGATGGTGCTTAGGTTGTCTTGCAGAACATTAATTCCCAGGTGCGAGGCTTGTGTTGCCCTATGAGAAGCCAAGTTCCATCCACCGAAATTTGAGTCAACCATACTGAGTTCTGAGTTCCGGGACCCGGAACATGATAACTGAATATCTGAAATCCAGCACACCTCCAATCAAGTAGTATTTCATTGAGAAATAAATGATAACACATCTTTGACGGCAAACATTGTCCAAGGCTCCCTTATCTGATCCTCACTATCTCCACCCCCTTTAACACCACAGTCTGGACATCCAGCATTCAGCGTCTGATTCCCCAACTTCAATTTCCAGCATGAATGTTTCATCCCCTTCCACTTCTGATGGCATCAACATCTGGTGCACATGGGCCCTGACCATCACTTATGAAGCAGGGGAATACACCGAACAGAAATTCAAGGCAGAGAAGACTGGAGGAGAGCCAGTCATACCTTCTCCCAACCTAGACACTGATCTGGTGATGGCGTGCGATCGCTTGGTTGGTGTACTCATAAAGGCACACAAATATCCCAGTGGGTCTTCCTGCAGATTTGGAAAAATCATTTTATCATTCATATTCCTTCATGACAGTTCAGATGCAGATGGATATTGCAAGATACAGCAAATTGATCTCCCTGAAGGACACTGGGCATAATGAACAGAGAGAGGCGAAGTTGCTTGAGAGGTGTCCTCCAGGCCATGAAGGCAAAGGGTTGGTGGACGAACCTGCCACAATTGTGGATGCATCCAGTGCCATCATCACATGGTACCTCCCGGATGCCCTGACTGACACCACCTAGGTGTGTAACATGCATTGTCACTCCATGGATATTGAACATAAAATGAAACCTACAGAAGGAAATCAGGGAGGCCACCGATTTGCTCGCTCCAAGCCTCAGAAAAAGTATAAAGGCTGATGGCAACTGGCGAACTCATCAAAAGTGGTTAAAACAGGGCTTGGAAAATGTTGGCTTGACTCCCGGTGTCCTGTTACTTAAGGGTCTTATATAAATTTGCATATAATGACAACACTATTATACGCAGAAGACTTCTTGCCAGTCCTTAAGTACGCGGTCTATGACTTTTCTAGTTTTCGTGGTAGATAACGCGGTGAGTTCTTGGGAGGATTTAGTTTGTTGTCCTCTTCTTGCTTTATACAATAGCACAATATAGAATTCGGTGGGAAGTTTGTCTGTGTTCTGGTAAAATTCAGTAGGTATGTTTCACCCTAGTAGGTATGTTTCACCCTAGTAGGTCGTGTTTCAACCTATGAAAGTTTGTTTCAACTTTGTCGTGTTCTCCTGAGGTTCGTATCTCACTTTCTGTTGAAAGAGAGAGTTGGTGTTCGTAAGCTAGACTGAGAGCTGTGGGTTTAGTTGTATATGATGCAGTTATACAACTGTTGGTTAGTAATATGTAGGACTTGGTCCTTCAAATAGATATGGTAGTTGTATAGGCGCAGATACAACTTTGGTTAGTTAAATGTAGGACTTGGTCCTTTCAATAGATACAGTAGTTATACAGTCAACCCCTGTAAGGTAGTGTATAACTTTGTGATTTGAGCAAGGTAGTCAACCCTTGAATGTCAACAGATCCCTTAAACGAATTAACGCTAGGATGGTGACGAGTATGACTTTGAGGGTCAAAGTACAATAGTTAATACAAGAAACCCCCTGTGAGGTGTGTATAACTATAAAAGGAAATACTTAGTTTGTCTTCAAGGCACTTATGTGGCCTGCACTTTGGATTCTTAGGTAATCACACTTGGATTTGAATCTCAGCAAAGTGGGAAGAACTTATATTTGTGTGCAAAAACGGGGTCCTTATATACATTTTTGAATCCCCTTATGTAAGCATGATTATATCATCACTTTCTAAAAGTGGTGAGATCCAATCTGCCTTTTAGTAAGCTATATTACATACAAATAACAAATATGGGAAGTCACATGCCAGCATGAGTCAGTATGAGTCAATAGGGATGCTCAATTCTAAAATGTCGAGTTCAGTTCGTTTCATTTGATATTATTTATGTAGTAACAACACTGATTACCGACGCTTGCTGCCAGTTGTTACGGTATTCCCAGGGTCAGAGGCCAACTTTTGGCTGGGAAACAGGTCTCTATCTGGCCTTTTTCCGGCATCAGAACTAATTGATGGAGCTAAAATGAAACTATTTACTATATAAATAACGTCAAATGAAACGAACTGAACTCGACATTTTAGAATTGAGCATCCCTAATATGAGTCATATTTCCTTTTATGAATCACTTGTCAAGCATGACTACACATGGCTAAACAAATACAATCACCATCCAGAAAATCTACCAGTCACATGATGATCTGACATAATCTGGTGGCTGAAAGAGATGCCAAACAGAAATAAACGTGGCTGAACTAGAAGCCCAAACAAAAATAAACAGAAGAGTGGCTGAATCAAAGAACAAACAAAAATAAACAAACAAGAATATACAGAAGGTTACATAATGACTATAAATACAAGGTAAGAGATATTTGAAAGCTAGGAAACTGAATACGAGGCAATATAAATACAAGTAAGAAAAGCGAGAATTTATACGAGGCTTGAGAAATGAGATACAAGGCAATAGATTCAAGACAAAACGGTAAGGTAACTTGGTAGCAAGGGACTACACAATCTCATGTACCTTCCTTATCATGTCTATTATATGACAGGTATGGTATCATTCACATACCATGCATGACACCGGATGCATCAATTTATCTCCGGCTTGGTTTCAACAGGCACATGAGGTAGGATCTGATGAGATGGTGATTCCGGCAGTCAAACTCACCTATCCAACAGAATCTGTCCGATCCAGAGGTATCTGCATCATTGAAGGGAGCTTCCTCCAAGAATATCCTCAAAGCCATTGCAAGGCCAGCAGCCATCGCATCTGTGGCACTCAGGGTCATGCATCCTGAGCAGTATTTTGCAGGGTTGCAAACCATGTCAAACCTGGGACATAAAGCAGTAAGCAAGGATCTGCCACAGATGCTGGAGACCCTGCAGTACTGGGCATCCGTGTTCAACACCCTCTCCATCATTTCCAATCGGGAAACCCCCAATCATTGAGACCATTTGTCCATTCCTGAATGCTTCGACATTCTCACCACTGTGGGGAACTATTCCAATGCTTGGATGAAGATGCCAAGCCTGCAGCTGGAGTTCAAGTACAATTCCGGCTGCATGATCGCATTTTCCGGAAAGATCGTGAGACATGGAGTGTATGATGTGGAAGGGGATCGGATTGCTTGGGCATGGTATATGAGGGATTCTGTTCACATTTATGCAGGGGTTCCATCATGTGGATGGGCTAGTGTGGATGGTCCATACAGTGTGTGAAAGATCACACAAGGAGCAAGCATTGTGACCTATATACATCCAAACAAATGAATAACATGGAACAATTGTCATCTGGACCTCAACACTCAAGTAGAACATTTGAAAAGTGATATATGGGACTCGATATTCCCGAGTGCCAGGGTACCAAGTCCTGAAACCTGGAACTCGGCACTCGATGTTTGAGACTGGGAGATGTATAAATGGTTAAATTGGGATTTGTGAGTTCCAATAGTCATCCGAAAATCTGATGTCCGAACTCCCACATGCAATGTCCCGAGCTCTGAGTCCCGGATGACCGAGTCCTGAGTCCCGAAATTCGGGTTTCAGGGTTCGGGACTCATGGCTTGGGACACACCAAAAGACAACACAACCAAATACATAAATCAGGAAACACAAAACAACATTGCATGCAATATATGAATATAATAGTCAGTCAAAAATCTGATGTCCCAACTCCCACATGCAATGTCCCGAGCTCTGAGTTCCAAATTTTGGGTTTCAGAGTTCGGAGTTCAGGGTTTGGGACTCGTGGCTCGGGACAAATCAAAAGACAACACAACCCAACACATAAATCAGGACATATGAAACAACATTGCATGCAAAATATGAATATGATAGGCATTCGAAATTCTCATGTCCCAACTCCCACATGCAATGTCCTGAACTCCGAGTCCCAGATGACCGAGTCCTGAGTTCCGAATTTCGGGTTTCAGAGTTCAGGTTCAGCAACCTTGAGCTCGGCAACCATGTCAGGAGTCAGGGTATCTGGGATATTGGAGATCAGATGCTTGTGTTTAGTGTTTCTTTTTGGTGTTTTGTTTGGTGTTGTGTCTTGTCTTCTCTTGTCAAGAGTACTGAACCCTGAGCCCCAAATCCCAAACCCCGATATTGGGGGTTTGGGACTCGGTCGTCTGGGACTCGGAGCTCAGGACATTGCATGTGGGAGTTGGGACATCAGATTTTTGAATGACTATTATATTTTACATCTTGCATACACTGAAGACTGAATGGGACTAAACTCCTTTGGCTCTCTTCAATTTCTCCAGCATGGCAGTGTATATCTTCACCTCTGCCAGCTTGTCTTGGATGCCCTCATCTTGCTCCTCCAACAATGACACCAGGCATTCTCTCATCCACCTCAGTCCCATCAGTGGGGGATTTGAAGTGTCCTTCAATGTCTCCGGAAGAACCAAAGCCTCATCCTCAACAGCCTCCTACAACAGATCAGTCATCAATCAAGGCAATTGAGCTAACATCTTACCGCCCAACACTGGTAGTGAGCGACTGCAGGAGGCCATGATGTCATCCCTAATGCAATGGTTCATCCAGGGATTGTGGTGTTACCCATCCACCATGGATATTCATATTTGCCCACAATCCTGGGTCGGCTGTCCTGCAATTGCAACATCATCAAATGCCAGGAGGTGAGATGAGAAGACAGTCGTCTGGAACGGTGTTCCAGGGAAGCATGGGATACAATTTGAGGATATAAGCTGACCAGGGACTGGAACAACCGACACGATATTGTGAGCAGCAGAGTACTGCAGCAGTGGTGTGACGAAGCTCTGCTCAGATTCTTAGCATCGACCAACACAGTCATCAGGGCAGTGGTGACATACATTCATCTCCCATTGCACCCCTGGCCTTAAAATACTTGATCCTGGTCAGAAGATGGAACATTGCTGGCAGCTTCCTGTCTGATATTGAGAGATGCATGCACGGACGCGCGATGCAGCCATGGCCAATGTGCAGGATATGGTTGAAAGGCCCAGCTTCAGGGGTTGGTAATGATTGCTGGGAGTGGGAGAGCCGGAACTGGATGCATGACTTGCAGACATTGCTAATGCAGGACTATGATGCTGGCAATGAAAGTGGAAGATGGTCAAGATGTGAAGATAAGAATCACTGTTGGATGGATAAGAAATTCAAACTCCGACATGGGCTGTTCCGGACAATTCCTGGGACTCAATTATGTTTCTGGAAACAGGGACTTTATGAGAACACAACATTCATTCATCCACATCCTCTATCAACTGCGTTCTGTAGGTCTTGAAATGCTGCCTGCACATCCTGTGCGAGCAATGAATACATTTGTGATTGCCTTCCAGGAGTAGCATGCGTGACCCAGAAGTCGTTTCTCCAATGATTCCTGCATCCTGGTCTCCCCATCGGGTTGCTTTCCACACAAAAAAGTTGCATGTCCAATCCATCTCCAATTTGACCAGTGTCATTTCTTCCCTCCATCGATCCTGTAGTGCCTTTGCCCTCAGCCAATGGACTCGGTAAACTTGAAATGGGTCCCATCAGCTATCCGCAGAATATTTCATGCAGGCGCAACTCACATTCCTGATTCCATGATTGCTCCAGGACCCCCGAGGTCAACTTCAACAGGACCAAAACCAAGCCAATGATTCATTATGTTGACCCCTGGGCATTTGGGTCGCCCACCGCAGTGCTGATTTTGAGTTGCTCGCGGAGCAGGGGTTTGTATTTCTGAAGCTGGTCGTGCCCCGGCTCAAGTTTCATCATTTGCTTCCTGGTCTTTGTGTATATGCTGGCATGGTGTGAGACTGCCTGCTGCACCGACATCACCTGGGACCAAGCTCGAGTTTTCAGGGCTTGGGATTTGGCCTGCCCTTCGCGAAACAATATCTCCAGGGGAATCAGATCCTCTGCCATGCATCGTCTGCATCAATCTACCCCAAGGTTTGATGGCAATGGGATGACAGTGAGCTCGGGAGAGTTTCTCCATGTATCGGATGCCTCCATGAAATCCGCTGGGTCATCATTGAGGTCATCCAGAATGTCTATGTTCAAGTCGTCAGGTTTGTCATCAGCATCAAATCCCTCCCCAAGATGTGTCAGAGCAGACCGAGTGAATCCGTCTATCTGGCCTTGGAGCCGATCGCGTTGACAGGCGATGTCTAATCTCTGTGTCTCCGTGGATCTTCTTCCAATCCTTCATACCTCAATGAGCAATGCGATCTGAGCCTCTTCGATTGCCAACCCTGTTGATATCCAAGTCGCCACAGATCTGCGAGAGGGTGCCGCATTGCGGGCATCACCCTCCTCTAATAATCTAAGCTCAATCTCCTTTTTGCTCGGTGCTGAGTGCAAAATTAATTTTGACCTCAATGGAGACAATGGACATGGATGTACCCTTCTTTATATTGATCTCATATTCGTCCATCGCTGCCAGATCATTCATTCTGCTTGACTGAGCTATCCTCTCCCTGGCCAACCATTCGGTCTTTAAATCAGGGGGTGCTGCTTCATCTAGTCTGTCAAATGCCTTCCCACTTTCCTAGATGCCATTCCTCGCCAGCTTGTATTTCCGGCATAGAGTCCTTTTCATGCGGATCATCTTGCAGAAATTCGAGTCGTTCATCTGATAATCAAGGCATTCCTTTTGGTGTGGAGATGACATTCCCCAAGCAGCAGGGGAAATCAAATTGAGCTGTGCCCATAGGGTCTCCATGATCTCTCTGTCGATCCGACCAATGCCTTCAATAAAATTGGACGCATACTGGACGTAGCAGCTGTCCTGATGGCCATGAACATGCCACAACCTGATTCTGGGAATGATGTTTAGTTCTGGTGCCATTTCAAGAAACCGGCTTCGATCCACCTGAACCTGAAAGTGTTTGTTGTATTGACAGTTGATATCATAGAAGGTGACGGCCCTGGTGATGCCTTCCATGTTGTGTTGGGAGGCCTTGCAAAGGGCGTAGTCCATGTTCATTTGTCTGCAAGTGAAGCTCAGTTAACTCGTGAATAGGGAATATGGCCCATGTGGCTTGCCTTTTGCCTTTCTGAAAATCAACCATGGAGTGAGGGACAAAGCAGCCATGTCGGGCACAGGCGACTCCCCGATCCCGGTGGACTCCAGCTTGTGTCAAGCAGCATTAGCTTGATTTACCACCCAGTGGTTGTTGCAGCTCAATTTTTCCACCATGTCAGCAGCCTCTGCCAGATGCATTTTATATCTGTCCTTTCCTACCATGAATCCAAGCCCATCAGACAGCCAAACTTCATTGAATGGCTTAATGGGATGCAGATGTTTGGCTTTGAAATTGCTGTCCATCACAAATGACCAGGTGTATTTCCAGCTTGGAGAGCTCGTATTATTGTGGAGGCCGCATCATGGTGGTTGAACGGGACTCACTCATCAAGAGATTCATCCTCTGACAACAGCACATTAATACCAGGCTGAGGACATGCTGGGCAAAATAATGCGAGTTCTCCTGTGCTCGGGTCGTCTGAACGATGGCTGAAGCCATGCCATTTCATTGTCTTCAACTGCCTCCACTGTCGAGCGACCCTCATGAGCTCCCTGTATCGATCCTTGCCACGTGCTTTGTCAATATGATGTCCAGCAGATGAAGGAGGGCAAGGCATTACCGGAACGAGGTGTGGAAACATGCTAGGAGGTCATTCTCCGGAGCTTGCTGTAATAGTTCATGGCCGAGGTGCCACATTCAAGGTTGTCCAGCAGAAAATCATCGAGCACTGCGAAGGTGAACACTGGTCTTGGGCCTGTTGAAAGATGCAGGGAAAAATCCATGTCGAAACATTTGAATGTCCGGACTCATTGCATTCGGACAATCACAGCATCGAACCTCCAGGCGATGAACTCCGGACTTGTCGACGATGACCATGGTGTTTTCCTTCGGCTGGAACTCTGGTCCGGACACAAATGGCAGATCTTCAGGCTCGAGCTGGTCTTCAGGTTCATCTTCTTCGAACAAATTCCACCTATCCACGACCACTGGACATTGTTTTCCATCATGGCCAAGGTGTATGATGAGTCCCACATGAGCGAGACAACTCCGCTCGAAGAATCGTCCATTCCATTGACTGATCCAGTGGAAAGGATTGCTGTGATGTTGACTCCTGCAACAGCCAGTGCAATAGAGTGGCTGGCCAAGACAATCTTGACATTTGTACACCCCATCCTGTTGCAGATGACGCATCTCCTGTCTTCTGGTGGAGCTTCTCTATCCAGGAGGTGATGCAGATATGATTCCTGCCTTGGCAGCCATTGCCTGAGGTAGTCATTTTGACTCTGGAGTTTTTTATACTCAGCCATCATCTGAATGAATCTCAAATATTTTACATGAACTTGCCATGGTTTTTGGGAGCTGCAAAGGCTCGAATGAGCCTTGATCATGCTCGTAAGTATTGTCAGGAAAGTCTTCCCAAGGAGGTGGTGCCTCGACAGGCTGAAGTGTTGGTGATTCTGGTGGAGAGTCAGGCATGGACCTGTATGCATGTCGCCTCGTAGCTTGCAAGTGGGACCTTGACCCAAGTCTTCCTGCCTTTGCTGCCCCTTGCTTCCAACCTGTGTGATTTTTGCACTAGGGTGCATCTACCTATCTTCATCTTATTTACTAATGTAGCAACCAAGGCATCAGCTCAGGTGTGATGAATTGTTGCTGCAATATGATGTTGTGCAGTCCTGTTGGCTCATTACAAATTCATTTCCATTAATGTCTTGTCCCATATAGGTCGATTAACCTATTATTAGGCTTTGCTCAAAGTTCAACTTCGCACCATTCATCAATACTTCCACCTTGCAAATCCTCAGCCTGTTCTGCAATCTGATTGACTATGGCAAGAACAGGTCATTCCAACAACACCACTTCCGGAAGACAAAGGGCGCATCAACCACAGTCGCAGAAGCTCACGGACAAGGAGATTTCGGAGTTGAAGAACTACCTTCCTGAGTGGACTGCGGCCAAAAGGAGTGAGAGGCGAGGGATTTTCACTGCGGTGGCAAGGGCGGCCAGGTTGTTTGCTCCCAAGGTGGACCAAAAACAATGGAGAAAGAGGAAGCAGGTGATGCATCTGTGTTATGTTGAAAAACTAAATTTCTAATGTCATACACTTTCATCAACTCTTAGATGTACAAGACTTGGTTGTTCAACAACAAGACAAAGAAGGAAAGGAAGGACATGATCAAGTATGGGAGGAAATGGACACCCAGGATGGTGGTCTACCAGCAGAAACGCGAAGAGGTGCTGAAGAGGATTGAGGACGAGTCCGGGGTGAAGCCAGGAGATCCTGGTATGTTCAAGCATTATCAGGCAGCGGTGAAGAGAGTCATGGCTGAATTGGATGAAAATGAGCTGGAGAAGGCGAAGGAAACAGCGGAAGAGTGGTCGAACAACTGTCCACCTCCTGGAGATACAAGCACAAGTTGCTCGTAAGAAGGGTCCGGCATATATGGAGCACTTCTCCAATGAGATGTGGAGGCAATGCGGGATGAGAGTTTTTGTGATGTCTGCTTGGAAGAATGAAAAGGGAGAGGTGCTGTTTGGGATGTGAGTACATTTTACACTGGGGCGCGGATCTTTCATCTTCACACTCATGCAGACACAATGACAACGAGGCATTAGGAGATGGGGACAGCTTCATGAAGACAAAGGACTGGGAGGACATCGAGCCAGTGTGGCAGGAGTATGCACAGGAACAGTTCGGTGAGTGTTTGAACAGTCAATGACAGATGTAACATGTTGAGCATCTGGATGATAGGCGCCGGGGCACGGGATGGAGGATGTCAGGTCAAGGGAGGTCGAAAGCGGGTTTGCAAACCTGCTTTTGAACTCAAAATGGATGGGGAAGGCATGCCGTTGCTTCTGGACATCACGGACACAAAACTTGAGGAGAAGAAGGCTATAGTGAGGGCTTTCCTCACATTGCACTATCGTGAGTTTCTCGTCGCATCATCTGAGAAATTGTTGACCATCAGGACACAGGGATATGTTCCGGGAAGGACAAGGTGGTTGTGCCATGGAGTGCCATCATGCAAAGTCAGGATGACTTTGTAGCCCGGACGTATCTTCTGGCGGATGTTGACCTGAAGGAGCCTTCGAAGCTGCAACATTGGGACACCACTGCCTTGCTTCATTTCTGGCATGCTCAGCAGGAAGCAGGTGAAGGTCCCACATTTCTGTTCAAAGCATGGAAGAACAACAATGGCAACATGGTACCATCTGTGGTGTCCGGCAAGTCACCCTCTTAGACTCGTACAGTGAGAAAGCAGCAGAGGGTCACCATCTGAAGGCCACAGGATTCATCGACAGAAGCAGAGAGTGATACAGAGAGTGCCACTCATCACACAGAGGATGATCTGGATGATGACTTGGCTGATGGGAGACCTCCGTTGAAGAAGCCCAGGACGGTAGGTCTTGCATCCAAAGCGATGGCAGTCCCATGTGCAATTCCAAAGCCTCACCTGGCCAAGCCAGCCAAAGCAGCTGCATTACTGACATCACGAATGGGCGACCTCCTGGCTGGGTTGACTGAGGAAGCCACCAGCAAGGCTAACAATATCGAAATGGAAGAGAGTATCAAGCCTCCAGCACCAAAAAGGAGGTGGGGTGAGAAGGCTCCGGTTGAACCATCGGCGAGGACCACCTGGGGTAAGTCGCAAATGCCAGTAGATAGCACACCTAGAGTCACCAGAGCACAGGGATACATATAACATAGATATATCTTACTGCCCCCATTTGTAATGTCATATGTGCTATTGTGTATATCTCAAAGTACCAATGACTGAATGGCCAATCGCCAGTAACAAGGCCTGAGTACCAAACCCCGAAACCCGAACCCCAAGTACCAAGTCCTGAGACCCGAGACCCGAGCACCAAGTACAAAACCCCAAGTACCGAGTACTGAGTACCGAGCACCAGGCACTGGGTACTGGGTAGTTGGAGTATACAAAGTACCAAGCACTACATACTGAAGTGGGTAAAGTGTACTGTAATGTGTCTACTATCAGGCATTGATTGATATCTACATGATGAATGGATCCTCAAAGGTGGAGATGAGGGTATCCAATACCTTCAGCAATTCAGAGGTGGAATCCCTTACTCTTTGCATCCTCCGGAGGTCCGCATCTGCCTTCAGGAGTTTGTCGGATGTGTCAGCCCATGCAGTCCAGAATGGTCTGTCAGCCTCAAGGAGTTGTGCTACTGTAGGGTCAGGAACACGTCCATAACGCTGGTGGTAATCACCCAGGCGATCCACTATTGTTTGAACTTGCACAAAATTAGCAGAGATGAACGATCAATTGTGGGATGCTTACTTTCGGTTTGATCATAAGATCTGATTGGCATGAACTCCTGAATCATGGCACGGAGTTCTTCATTGTTGAGTGATGGCACTGACGATTGACGTCCAGGAGTTGCTGATTGGGCTTGGGAGATCACATGAATGGAAGGAACAACATGAGATGAATCCACTTACAAGGTATGGGTGCCTCCAGTACATCCAGACTAGCCAGACGAGATTTGGGCATTGATTCATTCACTTGGAAGATGCAATGAAAAATGAACATGAGATTGGAGGAACACACTCACCAGTCATTGGTGAATCTGGCACGGCTGGGCCATCATCAAACTCAATCAAGTCATCTTCAGGCCCAAGATACATGTCTGGGGCATCCAACAGAGAGAGATCATCACCCTGCACCAGATGTGATTGAGCTGGAGGTGATTGATGAATTTGCAATATCAGAATATGTGCATTTGAATTGAGATACATACCAGGAATTTCATCCAGGACATCTGGACCAGCCGATGATCCAGAATCAGAGTCCAACTCTTCATCTGGCCCAAGGTATATGTCATCTAATGAATCTACAACATGTCCGGTCAATTGAAAGATGCAACACAAACAAAACATACCAAGGGACATCCGGGACTCAGATGGTTCATCCACATCCATTGATGTGCATTCAGTGGCCGGAGGGTCAATCTGACCCCATGTTGAGAGCTCATGATGTGTGATGCACTGATGGACTGATTGATAACTGATAACTTGGAATTTCAACACATGGCTGGCGATGGCCAAAAAAGTTGAACCATGACCAAACAAAGACAAACAATCAACGGTTTTCAACAACACCCTTCAATTGTCTATTTTCCTTTGAAACCTCATCCTTGTGATAACAGATTTCACCCTGATTTCAGCATTCTCACATATCTCAACTGAATCCAAATGTCTACTCCTGTCCAAACCTCATTGGCCGGCCTCAAGGCATCCACTCTTAAGCTGGTGGGCATCATTGCCGGCACTTGGTACATCCTGGCTGGCACAGGGGAAGCCCACAATGTCCTGGCAAAACAGGCCTACACTCTTGTGGTAAGTGGCAATGAGTACATTATTATTATTGGGATTTACCTTTTAGCTTGTCAATCTCCCTTCTTGACGTTATCTTCTTTATCACCATCGACACCACATGTACCATATCTTCTTTGCTTCTTGACCACACACACACTCTCCAGACAGTATTTTCTCCAGCATCGTATATAGTCTTATGTGTCTCGTTGTCACACCTCAGTCTTGTTCTACGCGACATACTGAGCATATCACCCCGCTAGCTTCACTAGCGTATATAATTATACCACTCATGTTTCTAATATCCGGGCAGGGTGAGATTGTCCGGGAGCATGAGAAAGGGGATTACATCCCTGGAATTTTGGCTTCCTGCTCCAAGGAGCTTCTCAGGGTGCATTCCATGACTCCCCGGGTGTGGCCCAACTGGCACAGCATCAGCCATGATGATCCTCGGGTGTCCAGACACGCCTGGCACAACAAGGTCCGTGCCTGGGAGGCGTTGGGTGATCATTCCTGTGATCTCTCTGTTGTTCCTAATCCATCCACCGGCCCACTGACTGTTGACCTTCCTTCTCCTGCACCTGTCCCTCCTCCTGCACCTGTCCTTCCCTCTGCACCTGTCCTTCCCTCCCCTCCTGGCATCACTGGCACTTCCGGCACCCAGATGTCCAAGTTCTGGGACAAAGGGAAAGGTAAGGCTGTTGCCATTGACCTTGTGCCAGAGGTTGAACGGAGTCAAAAGAGGAAGTCTCCCATGATTTCTTGGCACTCCTCCCAACCTCCCAAGTCTGCCATGAAGAGTCGCAAGCACACCAAGTCAACTTGACTTGTCAAGTTGGCTCCAGTTGTCGAGTTGGAGGATGAGGAAGACACAATTGTTCAGGTATGTCGTCTGGCCCATTTTTTTCATGCTCTCAATTTGTTTCAGCCGATTTCGCATGGAGTGCCAGAGGTCGTCCTTCCCCAGCTCTCCACCATTGTTGTAAGGACACCCCAATTGCCTTGTTCACCTGGTTCTCCCAAGAAGCAAAATTTTGGGCCTGCATCGGTAAGTCTTAGTTTTTGTCCAGAACTCAGATAGATGCTGATGTCTCAACAGAAGACTGCCAGCAGTTGTCCGGAGGTTACGGTTAGTCATTTTCATTTGTCTGGAGCTCATGTTTCTCATGTTTCTTGTATCAGAAATCTCCCATCAGTTGTTCTGAGGCTATGGTAAGTTGTGACATTTCGTCTGGAACTGACGTTTGTACTTACAATTTATCAGCCAACCTCCAGCAGTCGTCCGGAGGTCATCGAGCCCACTGATGATACTGCCGGCACTTTGGTTGGGGAACCTCCTGCCATTCCCATCTTTGATATCACTATTCCTGGCCCAGTGAGTTCTCCATTCAATTCCCTGTCATCCATCCACTAATGGATCCTTCAGAACAACCCTTGCCATTATTGTGCCAAGGAAGATTGGCACTGCCAGACTCATTTGGACAGGAGGACCAGCCACCCCTGCCTATCTTGCATCTGGTGCTCCTCCAAGAAGATCAAATGTCAGCCTGCATGTGTGGGAACCCCTCCCAAACATGTCAGAGGTAAGTCCACCACCCAGTGGACTCGTTCCAAGACCCGTGCCCCTGCTCCCTCCTCTGGTCCATCTGCCTTGCAGTCCAGGATGCGGACTCGTAGTCAATCTCGTGGGGTATCCCGAACTCCGGCTGTTCCTGCTGCGACTACACCCAAGGTGCAGTCACGTGGTCGCAGCAAGACCACTGCCAGGAAGACACCTGCCCCTGCCCCTGCCCCTGCCCCTGCCCCTGCAACAGCTGGTAAGTTACTCCAATTTTCAATGACCAGCTGACCTCATTTTTTCACTTAGCTGTTCTGTCCTCGAGTGTCACAGTGCCTCATGCAGCACTTGATGTTCCCATGCCAGACCTCCATTCCATGGCAATTGCCATTAGGGATGGTGCAGCTCACATCACCATTCTGGAGGCTCGTGTGCGGGAGCAGGATGGTAAGATTGATACCCTGCAATGCCTCCATGAGAGCCTTCAGCGCCAGTTGGTCGACCGGCACCCCTCATTTCCACTTCCGGACTCACCTGCCAATGCAACCTTTTTGCTGGATCAATCCGTTCCCCCACCCTCCATGTCACCCCTCCCCTCCGCACTTCCCAACCTCATCAATTTGGACATGGGAGTCATGGAACCCACTCCCTTGAAGGTTGAGGACACATCTAACATGGTGGGGCTCATGTTTGAGCTCAGCCAAGTTC
Organism: Suillus occidentalis; assembly: GCA_016628085.1. NCBI lineage: Eukaryota > Fungi > Basidiomycota > Agaricomycetes > Boletales > Suillaceae > Suillus > Suillus occidentalis. The sequence continues at coordinate 20,445 of JABBWB010000352.1, forward strand.
AGCCTGAGGATCCACAATTGTCCAGTGAAATTGTGATCCCGGATGATCCGGGCAACCTCTTCCCAGAATATAATTCTGTTTCTGAGGAGATGAATGTTGAGGTGAAGGCTGGGAGTTCTGGTGAGGAGGTTGAAATGGCTTCCTAATTGCTTAGTGATAGATGTACATAAATGTTTGTCAATCCATGTTACCTATGCCACAATTGAATGATTGACTTGACTTCCCGACACCTGGAACTGAAAACTCGAGATTCACAGTTAATATCACCTGAGGCCCGAAGCTCGCAAAAATATTTGAATCCATGGACATTTCATCTATCCCTGAACCCAAAATTGTGGACTGCCGGGGCTCAGGTATTGGGGTTTGGGACTTGGGAGTTGACATTTGAGATGAAAAGACATTTTTCAGAAATGTTTGAATCAAGTTGTCATATATCCATAAATATTTCACTGACCCTTGAACCCCGAACCCCAAAATTGTGGACTGCCGGGTCTCGGCTCTCAGGTCTCAGGGGTCCGGGGTCCGGGTGTTGGTGTCTTCTTAGATAGATGTTCTATAGATAACCACCTATAAAATCAATATCTCCATGGTCAGTGATTCAGACAAATACCAATGACTGATAATGTGGTTGCTCATGGGTGGCTGTTCAGCGATGCTCGAAGATACAATCAGCGGGCAGAATATCTGTGAGGTCAGCAGTGAGCAGTCAACTCGACGATGTGCAGGGCATGGAAACAATAGCAATGACAATAACAAAGAAAATAAGCAGAATAATAACAACAACGTCAAAGAAGATCACCTAAAGCTCTTGTCCCACAGCAACAGCACCACCAGAAAATTGTGTGAAGCAATAAAGGTCACTCCCAAAGCACAAGCAGGTAGGATCAAAGGTCAGGACTGATCAATTGCTCTTTGGACTCCACGTAATATTGAACCTGCTGCCAAGGAACTCACGATGAGTATTAAACAGAATCAGGAACAGATGTCCTTGGTGTTCAGCACCAAGTCCCCTTTCAATAGCTAAAGCCTCATGACAATGAAAACCCTGGCTCAGTATCACTACTCAGATGAGTAAGGTCAAGCTCCCCATTATCAACTCCTGAAGTCTCCCCACTAAGCTACTCTGAGCCTTAGATGGATGAAAGAGACAAACACAGAGATTCCGGAATATGCAAGTTGGTAAAACAAAGAAAACTCAGAGAAATATCTATGACAATGACAAAGCCGACAAGTGGAACAGAACCAGGTCTGCTGGTTGTTGAGCACAGCGTACTCACACTTTTACTGACGTCTCGCAGAGGTTCACCCTACAATCTTCAACAGCTTACACTGTGTCTGACTTCACTCACACTTTACAGATGCAAACTGGGGGCGTAAAACTGCTCTCATTTCAACTGAAATGTGGGTCCTTATATACATGAAATTAGTGGCTGTGCTACCATCTTCCCATGAAATTAAGTGAGGATTACTTAAGTCTGATGAAATAGAGGGGTGTAATCTCTGAGTCAGCTTTGAGGGGTCAAATAGTGAAAGTATTAAGTAATAGTAGTAATATCTTGCTGGGTCATGTGATGTCCTGTGGCTGGGGTCTAAAGGGCCTAGACAAATGGTTATGTAATTTATGGGTCTGGTGTGCAATATTTTTGGTGATTTTTCATTATATTTTTTGGCTGGAAGCCAAAATTGCAACATATTATTTCAAGTTTCCTGCATGTTCCCACAGGTCAATTTGTAGGGGAAGTATTTTTCACAGTCACCTGACATGTGAGAGGCTCTTGCTGAGTCATTCCTAGGCTATTTGAAATGAAACTGGATCCAAAATTAAATCTTTGAAAATATTAGTTTTCTTGTTCAGGTGAATATTCAAAGGGAAATTTGTATTTTCTGAGCTGAGTGCTTGGGAGATTAAATCCAAAAAAATGTTGGGTGGGGGCTTGTAGAGAGTATTAGTCAGCCATGCACCAGACCAATTTGGTGCAGGTCATCGGGTATTGATATGTGAGCATCCACAAATGTGTAAATCAATGTTTTTGGAAATCAATTGTTTGGAAATCGATGTTTGTAAACCTCCCCAAATTGTGAGTGCTGAACCCCGGACCCCTGAACCCCAAGAGCCGAGACCCAGCAGTCCACAATTTCAGGGTTTGGGGTTCGGCACGTTATGAACATTTGACATTTATATTTTTGCAAATGTTGTGCTTCTGGTGTCCATGCTTTCCCATTTTGAGACTCGGTGACTTGTTTTGTGACAAATAGGATATGGTGCACACCAGGGTTCATGTGCAGGGTTTTTCAGCTTCAGTACTCCATTCTCGGTGGATGCCACACATGGCCAATTCATGTTTTCATGCTTATGGGGTTAGATTTCAGTGGTCCATGGTAGGTATATGCACTCATGGTGTGCATGTATCCTACATGTTTGATTCACTACATCAGCTGTATGTCCTGATGAAACGTATCTAGGCTCACCCATCTATGTAATACCCCCAACATTGGCCCACCCGTCTATATAATATACCCTGCCTCGGCCCACCCATATACGCAATACTCCCCCACCCTGGCCCACCTGTCTATGTAATACATATTTTACCACACCCTCGGCCCACCCATCTCCATGAATGATCATATTTCCCCAGCCCATCCGCCAACATCAACAATATATATATCATTGGCATACATGGGCCCACCCATACCCATTGGAAATAATTGTGCTCCCGGCCCACCCATCATCATCGAGGATATACACAACATGGGCCCATGGTCTGCTGGCCCATCTGATACGGGATATTATGTAGGTCGGGTGGCCTGTATGATACGGAATTTGTCACTGAAGGGGCTCTGCATTCATAGACCATGACGACAACACTGGTAACCATCATGAGGCAGCATTAATTGTATTAGCATGGGGACCACATGCAGGGGAGTACACAGCCTGTTGTGCAACAAGCAAATGTGGTTATGCTGGTACGTTTTCCTTAGCTGTGTAGCTGCAACTTTAAGTTGTTCATCAATGCTGATGAATCATTTGAGTAGTTTTCATTGAACAAATACACAATTCATCCGGGTTGCCTACCAAGCATTACCTAAGACACAGTGAGATATATCCTGTTGCGGTGATAAGTGTTGGTCTTATCATGGTGTACTGATGGGCCTGAAAACAGCGTCTGACAAGGCCAGGCCGCAGGAAATCGTGTTCTTTGATGGAAATGGTATGTACTTGAACAAGTTGTGACTGTGCATGGCAAAGTGATACCGTAGGATTTGTTCATAGACATCAAACTAGATGTCATCCAAAGGCGCCAGCTTCAGCAAAATCAAACTCACCAAGTCTTTGACAGGCTTCTGAAATTGGACTCCTTCTCCTGGCCTGGTCTCACAGAAGCTAAATTCCATCATTTCCTCACATGTTGCAATGGTTGTGACCTGATCATGACAAGGCAGATGTTTGGACATCAGACTGTGTAGGAAAAATGAAGGAAGGAAACACTGTGACAGAGGTTATTGATCTTACCACAGAAGGCAATACCAATTAGCACGTTTGTGATAGTCACTTGATGGAACAATACCATGTATTAGGTAGTACTACCTATAGTATGATTTGGGCCTATGCAAGTTTCATCTTTTCAATAATACTAGTGAAACAACAACTCTGAGTCATAGTATGAAGAAAGCTACATATAACATAAATAATCATGATATATATCACTTTGAGATAAAAAAGAAAAAAAGGCTAGCTGGTACAGCATGATGCATATAGAATCATTCACTGGGAGCCATTGCACATATATATATATAGTGTGACAGAACTGATAACGCATGCAACAAGTCTCATAGGGATGATTCTGCGTCTGATTCATGGAGCACACTTGAAACATCACTATCCGCACCATTGAATGTCTTGCCTGCAAGGCCAGACACTTGTAACACACCGTGTGAAACACCCACACCAATGTCAGCTTTGTGTAGCCTTTGTGCTGTGTTTTGGTCCATATGATGGTATAGTTCATGTTCAATCATTATGCATTTCAGATGTCTCTGGATAAGTCGAGTCTCTGCCCAATGCTCTGAGTGCTGAGCACTGATGAGGCAAGTAGTGAGATCACTATTGCAAGTGGTCTCCCAATATGGAGGAAGACAGAAGATATCCATCTGCTTGGGTTATTAGTTATTTTACATGATATGTAATAATACCACCCACCAGTGATGGCTCTTGCAGCATGGTTTCATGGGAATGTGGTGAAGAGTGTGCATCCTAAGGTTGTAAGACATTGCTATGCCAGGCCGCACAACGATTCAAAAAATTAGGTTTGAGGTCATCTGGGTGAAGAGTATGCGAGTTGGCTTGATGGCAATCAGGGATGAGAGATGCAAGAACCTGAGGCCTGTCAGTGGAGGTCATGGTGCAATGAAAAATTCCTGTTGATTTTTGTGTGACTTCAACTGAGGCAGGCTCTTATCAACACAATACACATGTACTACTGGATCCAAAACTCACACACACCGTCATCAACTACTTAATTTTACACTGTGAAGCCTCCATGTCAAAGCTACTACCAGAGGCTGTAGTCCAACATTCATGGAGTTGGTTGTAGTTCTCAAATTCAGTATTTACAGTCATAGTCTGATGACTATTTGTCAGACAACCTGCAAACAGTGGGAATTTTCATTTGTGCTGATGTTGAATATGTCACCAACTTGTCCAATTGTTCGAACATTCAGCGCTCAACCTCCGCCAAACGAGTTCTCGATTTGGTATTGCGCTCATTGGGTGACTATCTATAGGGCTAAATATTGTAAAATAGAATAGAACAAAATAAATTTGAGGAAGTTGTGCTATAGTGCTATGCCACCAGGATGAATTTGCAAAACATTATTTCTTCACCCTCTTGCAAACTCTAAATCTGTAGCAGTCCCCCCCCCAACAACAACACAAATTAATTGAGTTTTAACAAAGTTTAAACAAGTTGAATCAGCAGTCACACATTGGCTAAGCCGAGTTTCACCAAGTTTCAGCTGACAAGTCATTCCTGACACATGCTCTTCAAGAGTCTCCTAAACACTGGATATAGCTTGGACAACCTGAGTCCTGACCGTTCATCCTCGCTACCTTTTACCATTTGAGCACTCTCTGCTCATGCACTTTCTGCATTGTTTGAACTATTATTTTGAAATCTCATTAACACTCAATTTCCATTGTACCTCCATGTCTAACAGCAAGGATGCCACATCTACTACAGCACAATCTTCACTTAGGGGGTCCGGATTGCCAGGGCCTTCAGCTGAAGCCAACACTGGAGGATCATCTTCATCCCAACATGACTTGGCAGAGAAATGCCTCAATATCATCAAAAACTATAAGCATGCCATCATCACCAAGTCAGAGGCCTATGTCTCTATTACAAAGATTGTCTCTGCAGCAACCAACAAAGCCACAGATCAAGCCAAGTCTTTAATCACATCTTTGTACTTCAACATGCTTGATGAATGGGCACGAGGACTTGTCAAAACCAGAGATCAATGAGAGTCAAGTCCCACTCAACAATCTGAAGATAGAGAAAGTGTCATTCCTAGAGAGGTTGAACATCAGTGAGAACCAAGTATTGAGGGAGAAGAACTCATTAGGAAGTGTTGCAAGCTTGACCTTGGCTGTCTCCAATGAGCTGAGTGGTCTGGTACAGGAGGTCAGCTCTCTGCAAATCTCATGTGAACTAACGAACTCCTCCTCAATTGGTCGCAAGACCCCAAAGAAGTCTACTGATGCATCATGTATCACCGTTGCAGCCCAGAGTTTCATAAGGCTGGATAGATGGAAATCATTGCGGAAAAGTGTGTTAACCTTGATGCAGTTCACTCAATCATCTCCTCATCCCACACTATTGACAAATGTACCAAGACCATCAGTGACATCAAGATCAAATTTGTTGGTATGTCCCAAGCAATCTCGAAGAAAATCATGACTGCTTCACAGTGGTCAGCTGCATGGAACAGAACCGCTAAAGCCATCAAGTTCACATTCCCTCATTGAGAGGATGAGCTCACCACATATGGTGAATATATTAATGACAGATTCAACCTTCATTATGAGCAGTCCCATGACAGAGTTATCAGATTCGACAAGACTATCAGAAACAGAGCTGCCAACTCATGCAAGATTGAACTCTCCAATTTTGCAGCCTTCACAGATATCTATGAATCTCACTTCCAACCAGATGGATGACATCATGATGCCACTGACAAGAAGCAGTCCAAGCCCAGTGCTGCAGCACAGGACAAAACTGCTTTCAGTCAGCATGAACCCTGTCGCAAATGGAACACTGAAGACTGCACTCGCAGTTCCAGTACCTGTCACTATGCACATGTCTGCTCATATGAGCAGGATGGTGGATTGTGTGCACGATGACACATAGAAGTGAAACATTTTGAGGAGTCAAAGCCTAAGTCCAACTAAATAACCTCTTAAGCGCCCACTTCAAAGACAGGGTCTTATTTGGTCTCCAATAGATATTTCCTTCAGTCCAACAGCTCACTCTTCTGAATATGCTAACCCTATTCCCTCCCCTCCACCTCATGGATTTTCCAGTGATGCTGCTCAAACAGTGGCTCAGAGACCAGATTTGTTTCGTATCACCACACCTATCAATGTCACTTGTTTTGAGGAGCTTCTCTCCAACCATCATAATCAACTGTTTGTCAAATCCGTCTGTCAAGCATTGTGTCAAGGTTTCTGGCTGTGGGCCAATACCTCTGATAAATCATATCCCTCTATTAATGACAACTCTGCATATACTTATGCCAAGACTGATGAGCAGGAGCAGTTCATCATGGATCAGATACAAGAGGAGATCCGTCTCGATCGTGTTTCAGAGAGCTTTGGTACAGACCTTTATCCTGGCATGTACAGTGTGCCAAAGCCAAATTCCAACAAGCTCTGTCTAGTTGTTGATCACACAGCAGACGACTACTCTCTTAATTCTATGATTGACCAGGATGCTATCAAGGGCACAAAACTTGATGGTTTGCACTCTCTGGGAGTATCCCTTCTTTGCTTCTGTGAACAGCATCCTAATGTTGAGTTGGTCATGTTTAAGTCAGATGTGTCCCAGGCCTTTCGTCCCCTACCCATACATCCATTGTGACAGGTCAAACAGATTCTGACTGTCAATGGTCAGCATCCTGTGGACCGGAACAATAATTTTGGCAGAAGGGGTTCCCTCAAAGTCTGGATTTCATTTATGTCACTTGTGGCATGGATCGCCATTCATCACATCCTGATTGATGCATTCAAAACATACATGGATGACTCTTTCTCTTTCGAAATTGCATGACGTGTCCTATATTACCCCCCTTATGATTGTTATTTCCCTGCCAAACAAACTCGTTTTCTTTTGCTGTGGGATGAGCTCAATCTCCTGTAGGAGCATCCTAAATAGGTCTTTGGTTCACCCCTCACTGTCATTGGTTTTGAAGTGAACCCCAACCTGATGCAGGTCACGCTACCTGTGCATAAGAAAGTGGAGCTGGTTGCACAGTTGCATCACTTTGCCATCAAAAATCACCACTGGACTCTTTGGGACTATCAACGATTAGCAGGATGGTGCAAATGGAGCTTCAACGTGTTTCCACTGCTGAAACCTGGTCTGTCAGTACTTTATGACAAGATTCAGAGGGAAGTCCAACCCCATGGGACAAAATCACATCAATAATGCTCTGCTGCACGAGCTTCACTGGCTTGCTGACCATATCGAAGCATCTGATGGCTTGCATTTCTTCAAGTCATTGGATTTTGACCCTACTTGAGATGACGTCATTGTTACCTACACAGACGCTTCAGGTGTTGGACTTGGGTTGTGGTTCCCAGATGACAACTTCACTTGTCAATGCCCACTGCCTTCAGATTCTCCTTGTGACACCATCTTCTTCCATGAAGCACTTGTTGTATGTTCTGCTGTTCATGCTGTGACAAACATGCATGAGCCACCTTCCAAGTTACTGATCTTCACTGATAATCATAACACTGTTGCCATGTTTGATTCGCTCTGTGTGAAGTCTGCCTACAACTCACTTTTGCTCTCAGCAATTGATGTCCTTATTGAATATGGTGTGGATCTTCATATTGAGCATATTCCTGGTCATCAGAATGTTATTGCGGACACCCTCTCTTGTTTTAACAATGAGCTTGTCAAGGATTTTACACCTGACACACAGATTTTTGATTTTGAACCCCCTTAGGATGCATTGGGGGCACCAAAAAAATGATCCCTTGTGCAACTCAGTCCAAGCAACCCATTTGGGAAGCTTGGACACTTGAACGCTTGAAGTACAAGGGTTCTTTGGCCTTGGGTTTTGCTATTGAATCTACTACTGCGTCTACATATGACTCCCATCTCAACTCATATCTCAATTTTTGCTGACTTCACAAGTGCACAGTGGAACCTATGGAGGACACTTTATCTTTCTTTGTAGTATGGCTCTCACACCATATTGAACCCCGGTCTGTTGACACCTATCTCTCAGGCATTGTAGCTTGCTTGGAACATCATTTTCCTTGAGTATGTGAGGTCCGGAAGTCACTACTCATCTCTCAGACACTTAAAGGTTACAAAAAATGTCTATCTAAACCTGTCAATCAGAAACTCCCACTTTCCCTCACTGATCTCACTCGTGTTGCTGATGCCTTTGAAACATCAGATAACTATGATGACTTCTTGTTCATTGCACTGCTCATGACAGGCTTTAAAACTCTTCAGTGTTTGGGCAAATTGGTCTGGCCTGACACTGTCAAATATCAGTCTTATTGCAAGGTAGCCTTGCATCATACTCTCAAAATCACCCATGACTCCACATCATACATTTTGCCTTATCAAAAGAACAGCAGTTTTGGTAGTGGTAGTGAAATCTTACTTTTGCGAGAGCAAAACCCACAAGTCGATGCCTTGACGCTTCTCACATGATATGTGTCTGCCTGTGATGAACATTTTTGCTATCATCTGCAGATCTGGCTCACTGCACAAAAAGTACAACTCCAACACGAGCCTGGTTTATGCATTATCTACACCACTTCTTTTCGTCTGCTATTTCAGGACATTCCTTGCAGGCTGGGGGTGCTACTGCTCTGGCCGTGACTGGTGTTACACCTGTGCTGATACAGGCAGTGGGACACTGGTCCTCAGATGAGTTCCAGAAGTACATTCAGAAACATCCATTCTTGCTTCAGCTGGTTATTTATGGATCTGGGACAATATCACTGACTGAAAATTGATAGCTCTGCATGCTCATTTCATTTTGTATCAGTCTTCTTTGATTGGTATTCTCAACTCATCTTGTGGCTTGCCCTCATCTGTGCTCTGTATCTTGCTATCTTAAAAAAAAAACTAGCCCTATAGGTATTTTGTTGAGACAAAGTCTCTCCCCTTTTGTTTCTAGTTGCCTCACACGTCTCATTCTTGGTGTTCTCAGTGGCTACTAGTGTACATTTCTCCTTGCATGTACGAGCTGTCAGTTTTCATAGTTGAAATATATGTGGGTCCTCCAAGCATTGAGCTGGAGGATCCAACTTGCCCTAAACCATGTTAACAAAGGCCCATCGCCAGTGCAAGTTGATTCATTGGATTATCATTTACAGATTACATCCATTTTGGGCTACTAACACTGTTCAATTAATCTTCAGACCCAGTAGACCCACTATGGTGTAGTATGACAGAAAATGTTTTGTATGTGCATCAGTAAATTCACTAATTCCTTAATTAACTTTCCTGCTGATTGCCATCAATTATTTTCCCACAAGAAGTGGTTAAGTCATTGGCAAGGACAGTAAAAACCATTTGCCACAAGCTGCCACAAGTTCAACAAGTAGATCCCTCCTCTTGTTTTGCACTTATTTTTTTACTTATTTCCACTTGCTCAAGCTTGTGCCCACTTGGTTCATGAAAAAAATGGCAGCAAATACTGCATTTATAGTGAGACAAGAAGACAAGTTAATATAAAGTGAGAGCAAGTGACAGTCAAGTGCTGGTAAGTAGCAGAAAGAAACATTAAAGAGCAGGATAGCGACAGTTGGTGATGGTTCAAAATGTATGAAACTATTAGTAGTAGTAGTGGTGATGAGGGAAGGGCAACAAGGGAAAGACAACTCAGAGCATTGGGAAAATGAGCAAATTGGAGCAGCATGGAGATAAGCATTGAAGTGGTGACTTGAGAAGAGAGATGGCAACATGAGGGACTCGGAGTAGTCCTAACATCATGACACTGCAGAAAGAGTCATAATTCTACTAGTAGTCAGTTGCAAGACATGAAATGACAAAAAAAAAACAGTACTATTGACAACTAGCAGATGAGCATGCACTCATCTTCTGGTTTCTCATCCACCTTTCATGCACCATGCCTCTTTGTGCCAAGGTTCTGAGCTCTCTCCCACACCTCCTTATGACCAAGTCTCCTGTGTGAGTGATGGATATCACGTATGACCTAGTGGGCTCACCCCAGTTGGCATCCGGGAATGCCAAAAGAGCACTACTTTCATTGTCTGACAACTTGTTGTGCTTCTGAGGGGCCCCGGAAGCCCTTCCTCAACTGTTGATTTCAATGTAACTTAGTAGAAAGCCCTCATTGGCAAAAAGTGTGATTGCGTGTTCAATCTAAAATAAAGAATGAGTCAACTATATAAAGATATAGTGGAGATACCTGCCACCAAAGTGGCAAGGGTGAGTGCCCCCTTCACATGTCCCAATATAGTGAATCCTGACACAATGGTGAGAGCACCAGAAATAGCACAGTGATGTTGTGCAAGCACCTGCACAATAAAATCAGATTGAAATGGTTCTGTGTACTTACTATCATCCTCCTTAATTGTCCCATACAAGAACACACTCTTGATAAGTAGGCACACAGAAAATTGCTAGCAGTCTTCGTCAGTCTTGAGATCAGGCTGTGAGCATAGGAATGTTGCAGATATAATAAGGGCAGAGGGACTCCTGCAGTGTCGTGACTCCCACAGTCCCAAAAACCTGCTCCACACTCAAAGATGCTAAGTGCACTGCTGAGAACCAAGTCCTTGAGTGGCAAGGAGAAGAACTCTTCCAAGCGACACAAGTATAGTGAGTCTCCCTACCAGACCTCTCCTGATGCCTAGCTAACCAAAGGAAAATGGCATCTAGCCTACCCTCCTGATCTCAATCTACTACCTTCTGCCCTGCACCCTCATTGCCCTGTCAAACAAAGGTTATATCTATGGCTCCCACTTGTTTCCTGATCCAAACCAAACTTCCTCTTCACAGAAGACATGATGCACATTCAAGACATCATGTGTCTCGCCTGGGCTGAGAGCACCCATGAGTTGTATGGTTCAGGACTGCTGGTATTTCATGTGTACTGCGACTCCTGATTAATTCCAGAGCTAGACCAGGCTCCCGCATCTTCTGTTCTAATTTCTGCCTTCATCACTTTTGCAGCCGGTTCATACTTAGGCAAAACCATCGCAAACTATGTCTACAGTATATGAGTATGGCACATTCTCCATGCCGTCAAGTGGTCCCTCAATGACATGCAAATTGACAATCTTTTGAAAGCTGCAGAGAACATGACTCTAAGCAATTCAAAATGCAAGAAACGCCGCCCTTATACCATTGACTTCATCTGTTTCCTTTGACAACAGATGGACTTAGATCTACCTCTTGATGCCTCCATCTTCAGCTGCCTCACAACTTTGTTCTATTGCACAGCCTGGGTGGGAGAATTCACTGTCCCGACACTTTTATTGTTTGACCCCATCACCCATATCAAGCCATCAGACATGCAGGTTAAGCATGACCATAATAACCTAGAGATGCGGGTCTTCTTCATCCCATAGACTAAGACCTCTAGAATAGGAGAGGATGTATCCTTTGCTCAACAGAATGGTGCTTCAGACCCTGAGCAAGCACTGCTACACTACCTCAGAATCAATGAGCCCCCTCCCAGAAGCACTCTTTTCTCCTACTGGTTTAAGAAGGGACACTGACCTTTAACAAAACAAAAGTTCATCACTCATCTTACCCAGCCAGCCAGAGCTGCTAGATTAGATCCATTGCAAGGACACAGCATCCGCATTGGCTCCATGCTCAAATATCTTCTTTACAATGTTCCATTCAATGTCATCAAAACAAAAGGACGCTGGGCCAGCAATGCTTTTCAACTTTACCTATGAAAGTATGCCCAGATCATGGTGCCATACATGCAAGCAGTACCCACCCTTCACAAAGACATCCTTCACATACCAATGCCCAGAACCCTTTGAAATCTTCCTTCAACTTGTGAGTAGTCCCCCTCCTCCTTCTATACTGGGTTTTCTTCAGCATTGCTGCAATGCATCATTAGGAACTCCTGTTACTTTAGGGGATTTTCAGCTCACCTCTTTCTTGGGTAGATCACCTATTGGGGCCAGATAGCACTTTGCGCTCTCATCCATTCTCTTAAGTCTTTGTAGTACCACACTCCCTGTAGTTGCTCATCACAATATATTTGCTCATCAAACAAATATTAACCTCACAGGTGCTACAGCATCAACCAAAGATTGAAATTCTATCAGAACTACACAATCAGTTTGCTGCAGAAGGTTACAGCATGGAGGAAGGCTACTGGGATAGATATAAGCATGACATGGCTATCATAGTATTTTGTTTCTTTGTTGGTTTTTGCTTCTTGACTCAATTAACCACAGTTATGGGACAATTTAGAGAACATGTGCTCAGAGTTCAAGAAAGCAGCCTGCCCAATTGTTCAAGCCCGGTATAAGATTTTCCATGAAGCTAAAGAACTTGAAAATGATGATGACACCATGGAATACATTTGTAATGGCATAACAGAACTTCTAAAGAAGAGGAAGTTCCTACAAGGCAGACTGGATGCCCAGGTATAAATAAATTGCTTGACCAGCTTTGACCTCACCTTTGATGCAGGGTTGCACTGATAACCTTGCACACACCACACTGGAAGATCTCTGCAAGACATACTATTACATAGGTAAAAGCACACTGGCTTGATCTTTCCCCGATCTCTCTGCAAGTTCTGTACCTAAAGGCACAGTAGCGCTCACTGCCATGATTATAAACATATTTGTTTTTTCCTGGATGTGTGCTGATCTCTTCCAGCTGGCTGTGGCACTTGACGAATACAAGACAGACATCTGGTGTGCAGAAAAATTGCACATCAATACATACTGTCCCATTTACAAAGGCATCCTGAAATTGATAGATGATATCAAAACAGTCTGCTACCATGAATCCAAGTGTCTGTCACAAACACCTCGTTCAAATCCTCATTTCAACCCTATAACTCCTATAATTCCTTTAGCACCCACTACCTGTGTTACCCATGTGGAAGATGACGAAGAAGTATTCTATGACTGTGAAGATTAGATAAGATAAGATAAGGTCACGTGATACGATAAGATAACAAAGAACATTCCAGAACATTCCATTATGTAAACATCGTACGATTCTCATACTATTAAATGATTGGCTAGTAGTTAGAACTCAGATTGTATCTCCGTCTCAATAATTGTATATAAGTAGTCAATTGTAGTCAGTAGTTCCTTAGTTCAAACCTCTTGTGTATTCATCATTGAATCGACTCAAGGCGTACTTGCTCCCTTCTCTTTGTTTGTGATTATTCTAGTTTGAGTCCTAGTCTCTGCCCTAGCGTTTATTCGTTCTTGGGTTGTGACAGTGTCATGGCTTTAGGCATCAATGGGCAAAGGCTGCTTGGTATTAATTTTTCTCTCGCCATGAATCTCACTACTGACACTCATACTAGTGCCAAGACGGAGGCGCCAAAGACTCATACTGTTGTCTTCAAAGCTGTGCTTGACTGACCAACTTATTTCATTTGTCAATACTTATTTTCCATGTAGTCACACCACATCACCATGTCATTTCATATATCTACTAATCATTAATCTTACATAGTTGAATACAATCCCATATGGTACACAACCTTAGTATGATGAATGGATATACATTTTGGTTACCATGCTTGCGTGTTGCTACTGCAAGTCCTGCCTTGTCCTGCCCTGTCTTGGTGCAGGTCTGTCACCACACTGTCTCAGTTTTGTCTAGCTCTATCATAGCTCTGTCCCAGGTGTGTCGCAGCTCTGGGACAAAGCTGGACAAGCTGGGACTTACTGCATCAGGCAATCGACCCTGAAATGACATAGCTTTATAAAGCTTTATCTAGCAAACAATCTGTATAATATCTATCATAATTGCACTCAACCTGACAAAGCTTTAGATAGGCAGGTTACAGTGGGAAAAACCACCAAAGACACCATTATGATACACATTGCAAATATCTACCATTCTTGACAAAGTTTTGTAATGCCAGACTACTTGAAACAAATCTGTCAATAAATTATTTAAAAGTCTCAATTATGACACTTATTTTATCATTTTATAAATTAATTCAAAATTCAATCGGGGTTGGGGTATAGTACACATGGAGTATCAATACAGGAGAGTAGAGAGACATGATAGAATATGAGATAGTGAAAGACATGACTGTTACCTGCCTCAAGGGAGAAGAGAGAGACCACAAATAAAGGCTAGAGAGAGGGGCCAGGGAGGGCCAGAGAGAAGGGGGGTCAAGGAAGAGCCATGAAGAACCAACACCAGAACTAGCATCAGAACCAGCACCAGGAAGAGGACCAAGGAGGACAAGGGCCAAGGGAGACCATGAGGAAAGAACCACCTTAGAGGGCCAGAGGTACCATCATACAGGGATAGGAAGGAAGAGAAGTTGGCTTGAAGGGCCAGAAAGGTGCACTTAGAGTGGGAATGAGACAAGTGTCAAAGTTGGTGAAAAATAATTCAAACTCCAACTTACCTAAGCATTTATCATGTGACATGGTCATTGTGGTGAAGACCAAGTGGTAAATAATTGTTAATACAATTGTAAGACATGACATGTCTATGTCAGAATGTTAGTTTTCTTGCAATCCTTGTTCGTTTAATACCAATTTGTCATGCTTCTATCAAGCATTACCTTTGTATATAATCTTATATAATTCAGTAGATTCTTGATTTGATTTTACAATTTAAATATGTGGAAAACAAGTTTGCACTGATTTCCTGATGCAAAATACACATCAAGATGATATTTCTGGCATAGTTGTATCTGAATTCATATATATGGGACACCATGATAATATTATCTAAGGCTAAAACACAACATATAATAATGTTGTTTGATTACCAAGTATAACAGGTCATATCAACTTCGGGTTGATTTCTTGATGTGTCTAGTACTTCATAGACAGAACCCTTGCTGTGTGTACTGGGGTACTGTGCAATGCTGTGCAGAGCTGTCTAGGCTACCCATTTTTCCCTGATTATCTATGCATATAGTGTAGAACCACTGGTTAACACACCACCACTCAGTGACACACCCAGCAATAACTCTTCACATTCATGCTGGAGACATCAGATATTATGTAGATGGGTTTGAGTATATATAGCTAGTACATGTACAAAAAATACTGGGTTGTTTCTTTGAGTTGTGCTTCACACACACCTCAATCATTGCAAAAATTGAGGCTCAAAGCACCATATTAACTTTTGGCATGAAAATTTAATCAATGGTTTTTTGTCATGATGCTACCTTAAGTACAAGGATAGGTAGGTAGTAACCTCAGCCATTATTAAGTCCACAGATTGCAACCAAATAGTTGAGATTTCACTGATTCAGAAGTAAAATAGTGCAAAGGTGACAGGAGTGTGACACAGGACAGGCTATTGAAGTGTGGGAACAATAGCATTCACAAGTGTGTCATAGGTGTATCAAGAAGTGGTTTGGTGTAACATTCATGCCTGGCCATTCAACTTGCACTGTTGTATATGACATTATGAGTGAAGAAAAATGTAGTAGGCTATTATATGTTTTACAGTATTCTTTGTTACTCTAGCACTTTAAAACAGTGATTTTTGAATTGTGTGGTGCATGGGAGGGCTGTTTAGATTTGCTGTGTCAACCAGCAGTTATACACTGTACATCAGCAAACCTCATAGTTCCATTTTGTCCCTTACTTGCTGCTTATATACCTTAATTTACATTATAAGGAATATAAAGGCTGTTTATTCACACTTTAAATAAGGAGAATAAGTAGGTCCCTCTCTTTAAACCAAGGAGATCTCCTTAGAATAAGGAAATTAAGGCAGTCAAAGTGATGTCAAAAAATGCACTTTATTTTTTACCATAGAGCTAGTTTGAACTCTCAACCATTCAGTGGCAGGTTCCTCATACAAAGGGTTGGACCATTTTGGTGTCACATGACACCAAAATGGTCCTGCACATGCGGGACCATCTCAAGACCATTCTAAATAATCACATGATGTATGTTGAAAAGGGAGAAGGGGGATAGTAGCATGCTGGTGCTGCAGGAATGGGGGAAGGAGGAGTGTGAAAAGCAAAGGGAGAAGGAGGTAGATAGCGAGGAGGTAGTGTAATGTACAAAAATCTACCTGAATCATTAGTAGCAAGGGGGAAACAGTGAGTACTAACTAAAGGAACCAAAGTGAGAGCGTGCGTTTGAATTGAAAGATGTAAAAAAAAATACTACGAGTCCCAGTGCTCCTGGAGGTACTCGGCGCAAAGATGCTTGACGCCATTGTGCACGGTCAGCAGCGCATCTGGCGTCGACTCGTTGATCTCAAGCTCCTCATATAGCTTGAAGAGCACCATGCCTTCTTCGAGTGTCATGGACCGATCAAGCAGCATCATTGCGAATGCCTCCTGCTCGAGGGCAGGGCTTTCACCAGATGGCCAGAGGAATACTTGCTCGTAGATTTGTTTGACGGTCTCGAGGAAGGCGCGTGGATGGAAGTGTTTGCCTTCAGAAAAAATGCCAGGTGGCTGTGGCCAGGGTGGAGGTGGCTCATTCTTAGACACCTGTTTGGCGCCATCAGTGCAAAAGCCATGTCTGTGATTGTACCCCGAGTTTTCGGGACCGGGGTACATGATGGTCTTGCAGCAGGAGCATGTGTGTGCCTTGCGAAGCTGTAGATAGAGAGTGTGAGTGAATATGAAAGTTTTGAGAAAGACCTTGCGCACCTTCTCTCCAGGCTCAGCCTTGATGAGCTCGATAATGTGACAGTGCCTTTTCCAGAACGTTTCCAAACCAGAATGAGCTGTATTGTAGTAGTTAGTGTGTGAAATAAGATGCCAGAGAGCAGCCGAACTCACACTTGAAGTTGTTCTTTGCTACACGGTTCATCATGGCCACCTCGATCTCACCGAGCTTTTGGAGAAGGGCCTGGGGGTTCTTCTTCACCGTTTCGAGCCCAATAGCGTGGTTCTTCTCCTCGAGATGGTGGTTGTAGGACTCCGTGGCTACAGCCCACTGTCTGGGCGTCATCTTGAAGGAGATCCATGCGCACTTGGCCCTCATGTCCATGAACAAATGAAACTCGACATCACCAGAGATTTGCATGGCGCGGGCATCAATCTGTGTTGCGATTGTGAAGAAGTGTTGAGACCGGGTCATCCCAGGAGGCCTCAGGATGGGTGTGAGATCATTTGCAGTGTCCTCATGTGGAGGTTGGTTGAGAGTGCCGGCACTGGTGGCCATCAGTAGCCGTGAGAGAACTTTTGAGTATGGCAATCTGCTCCTGGGCTTGAGGTAATGGTCCAAGGTGGCTGGTGGAATCCCCTGGGATGCCTGTGATGTGTGTCAGTAAAGAATAAGAGGATTTGGAGTTGAGGAACTTACCTGACTCGAAGATGTGATGACTTGGACCTCTGGAGCAGCAACTGTGGGCGTGGCAGTCAAATGCCACATCATTTTGTGGGGCAGCAGCTCATTAGTTTCACTGTTGGAGATGACAATGGTGTCATCATCTGCCTTGCGCTTCCTCGTTGCTTGAGACTGAGCATCCGGTGTTCCAATGCTGGAAACTGGGGTGGCATGAGGGTGCGCCAGTAAGGGCCCAGCCTGTGCCTCTGGCATAGAGAGAAGCTGTGGGTCAATGTTGAATTCTTCAAGAATTTCAGCCCTTGTTGACTGCAGGGCAAGGTCCACTGTGTCACCGTCATCACTGAGAGCCTCGAGCAGTTTGTTCCCGGACATGTTGAGATCAACTGGTGAGTCTTCGGCCTTGATGTCAAGTAAACCGCCAAATGTGGAGGCAAAGCTCGATTCGACGAGCCCAAAGTGCTCATTTGATGGCACGTCTTGGAGCTCTGGTAGGCAGCACGCACTAATGGTCTTCTCTTCGAGCCGGAGGTGGTTGAATAGCTTCGCGATACCGTCAATGAGGTGTACATGGTGCGAGCCATGGGTGGATGAGATGAAGTCTGACTTTTTTGCCCTTGAGAAGGCAACACGAATGTTTCGGCGGAGCACAAAGTCGTGGCAAAGCCCTGTGAAGGTTACAATCCCACTGGTGTGCACCCGCTGAAGCGAGTTCCAGCCTTTGTGGGAGCCCTCCACACGACTTCCGTCCGTCTGGATGTCTTGTCATTGACGCTCAAGGCACCCTTTGTGCACATGCTTAAGCTGCTCTTCGTGAACCTAGTAGTTAAGTGCGAAAATGATGTCAGTGTTTTGAATTGGGCTTCATATCTACAAAGACTTACTTTGCGTGCCCCCGCTGACCATACTGTCCCTTCGCGTGACCATTTCTCGAACACAGAGGTGAGTCTTGTCTCTTGCTCATGCCGGTCCCAGTACTCTGCCGGGCTCCCTCCTTCAGCATGTTTCTTCAGTATACAGGCAGAGACCTCTGCAACAACTTCCTTCCAGTGAGGGTTCTTTGAAGGATTGAGAATTACAGTCGCATATCTTGTTGTGAGAATTAGCTCAGAGCTTGTAGTAAATAATGTAGTGCTCACCTCATAATGAAATGCCACACGTCCAACTTCATGGTAGTGTCAGGGAAAACGACAGTGACTGCGTTGCGAACATGGCAACAATTATCAGCAACAAAGATCTCTGGTGGGGGGACATCAAGTGCATCGCAGCGCACCTTGAGGCCTTGAAGAAGTTCGCTGATCTTAGCATTTGACTGGCCATGACAGAATCGCTAGTACAATTGAGTCAGATGCACACATCCATATGTACTTGAATTGACTCACCCAGCCGACAATCTCGCCATTCTCATTCATCAGACTGATTATCCCTCCCTTCAGGACCCTCAGCTTCTTCTTCTCTCGGCTCATTACAGTTGCTTTTGTCACAGCGCGGAAGGTGTTGTCAAACGAGATGCTCACACCTGCACATAGGATTGTAAGGTCAGTTTTTAAATCAACAAGTATAGTAGATTGTTCTCACCTGAAAGTGTGCGAAGGTATTCTTCTGATTCACTTTCCCGCGTCACTGAGACAAAGTCCTGGAAGACCTCACTGACCATGTCGTTTGAGATAGGTCTGTCATTGTAGTTGTTTACGTCATATGGATCTGAGAATAGCCGAAGCGGGTTGGGACTGAAAAAGTCCATTCCATGTCGCGTTGCTCGACAGGATTTCCAAGCTTGAAGAAAGCTGAGCTTGCGCCTGTGGTACTCGAGAAGATGCAGTTCTTTGAGGTGCATCAGATCACTAGCATTTGAGAGACAGACTAGTGCTACTTACGTCGGATATTTTCAGCAAGAGATCCTGCTGTAGATGATGGCCACAACTCGACTAATAGATTGAACAAGTCCCGGGTAACCACACATCTGTGGAAGAACACTGGTATGTCACCTGCCCCAGCCTAGCATAAGAATTCCGCAATCAGACTGGACTAAGGAGCTCACCAGGAATGGACCAGTGGGGCCAGCTGCCCCAAAAGTCAGGGTTAGTTGTTGCAAAGCAATATCCTTTGAGGTTAGTCTTGATGCTGCATCCATTGTCCGAGTCGCTATGCTCATGCTCATGTTCCTTTCTCGTTGCATTGTTTTTGCAGTTCTCACAATGAAGCTGTGTACCTAGCGCAGCCTCATCAACCATCAAACCATGGACATCGCGAGGACCTGTGCCAGTCCATCCATCCCACTGAACATTGTTAGTACCATTGCATCGCGGACACTTTGCAAGTTCGGGAAAGTAGAATGGATGGATGGCACAAAGTGCTTTAAGGTATAAGATCCCAGGATTGATGGCTGGCTTAGATTGATTTCGCTTCCGGGCATGTAGGTACGATGGTGGCAGAAAACGAGGGCTGAGGATAGGAACCTTGCTGTCTAGGCAAGGTCATGCAAGTGCCTTTGTTGACTGAGTGCGTGTCTTGTCTGTTATATAGTTAATATACTCGACTACCTCTGCCTCCCATTCATACTGGCGCTGTGGTCATAGATTTGTCATGCGTGCAGTCGCACGTCCAGTCCACGACTCGACATGTTTTTTGACCTGTGTTGATGCTCAGGTCAGTTCCTCTTTGTTTTTACATAGTACTAGCATCCTTCTGCCTACTTACTGCGCTGTTCCAGCTTGCTTCAAACTTTTTCTGCGAGTTCTTCGGCTCCAGTGCTGACAGAAGTTTGCGCACCACATCCGGTTCGTACACAGACATACTTGTTGTGTTTCTCTCGTCTTGGAGGGCTAGTGGTTGACATGTTTCTCTCGTCTAGGAGGCCTAGTAGTAGAAGGTTGCAGGAGGGCAATGAGATTATGTACTAGTGTATGTACGGGTTTTGTGGCAATTAGGGGTCAAGTCTCTCTCTTGTTCCACCACACTAGTGTCTAGCAATTTACTCTACCCAACTATTTACGAAGTCACTGTCCCATTGAAAATTTTCTCGCTTCCAGTGATTGGTGGGATGAAACAAATTGAATTTATTAGCTCAAGACTACTAAACAATTCTACTAGTAGTTCAACAATGGCCCCGCACTTGCATCATGTCCCTTCCTCCACATCTACTCAGGCTCAGGCTGGGGGGAAAGCTACTGCTATGATCAAAGATGAAGATGAAGAGAAAAGCATTGAGGTATTCCATGGCAGCAGCGCAGATGCTGATGCCGTCAGAGTCCAACTGGACCCTCAGATCCACCCTGTGGATATTCACACAGTTCACGCAGTTTGGCTTTGACGAGCGGGTCAAACAACTGGCAAACCACTCAGGGCTTTCAGCAGTCATGATCCGCAATGTGTACAAACATGTCAGCAACTTCAAACGTACAAAAAAAATAGTGAAAGGCCATGCACACTGCTGCCCTGGAATGTGCGAAAGCGGAGATTGAAGGGCAAGAAGTTGAGGAGTTGTATGCCAGTGACGAGTCTGAGAATGACAGCGCTGGAATCATGAGTATTAAGAATTAAATTGATGGGAACACATATGTGACTCCCAGGCTCTGCAGGACAGTAGTATCCGTAATGACTGTGCAACCATGAACGGCAGATGCACAATCACATAATGACAGAGTCGGC
>JABBWB010000353.1:0-41619 GCA_016628085.1 Suillus occidentalis
TTTTGTATCGCATACCACAATATCCCAGAGGCCGAACACCGGCAGTGGGCCTCCATATACGAGCAAGCAGCTGCAACAATCGATGGTCGCGCAGATGCCCTGGATAGTGTGGCAAAGTTGATTGAGAAGGACATGTTTTACTCGGGGCGACAGCTATCAAAAACGAACTCTAGGACAGCGTACCAGACACAATACATACGTTACAAATGGCCGTGGTCACTCTGGACGCGGTCTCCGCAGTCTCAGCACAATCGCCAACTTCTGGCACCATCTCGGCCAGACGGCGGCAGTATTCGTCTCCCTTTCCTGCCTTCATGAACGCCTCTCCTCCCTTTGCGAACGTCTTTCCTGCCTCTTCCTCTCCCTCTCCTCCCGCCACTGCCTGGCCTCCTCCCTCTCCCTCTCCCTCTGCAATGCACGCTCTCTCTCCATCGCTATAACTTTGCTTCGTGCATGATACGAGCGCTGATCACACAAAAAATCAGCATCCGCGATCAATCAGACACCAAGACTATCAACTTACGGCTTTGCTCGGCACCATCTTACCAGGCAAGTACTCGATCGTGATTAGATGGATGATATCTGTGTAGGACGAGGAGTGGACGATGTTTGAGGGAGTTGATTTCCTATTTTAGCGCGGAGGTACTTGCAGCGCCTATTCTGACGCCCACACGGCATCACTTAGCATTGCTTTCACCTCCAACCCCCACATAATGCCCTCATCCATGCCGCTTTATCCTTGGTGCTCTCGTCTCCAGCGCAGATACCACGCAGCAGCCTTTCCCCACCCAGCCGCAACATCAGTTGCCCCAGCAGCACACAAACGCCGACCCAGCGCAACTGATGCCGCACGACCCTGCCACATTTCAGACCGACTACCTCCCTCCTCTCGCAAAATGATGGCGCCGAGCTAGCGGCTTTTGAAGCACATGATGATCACCTGCAGAAGACCTACTCTACAGCACACGAGAGCAACACGGACGCTGACTCGCTGGAGACGAACATCCATTCCCTTATTCAGAGCCTCGGTTTTGACCCGTAGACTTTCGACGCTACTGACGGCGGGCAGCCGCATCTTGACGATCCCTATGGGGTAGGCTTGGGGCAGGATTCTTTCGACATTGGCTCATATCGCAACGGGAGTACGGGCCAAGTTCTTGGCGTGAACAAGGACACTGGAGATGTTCGCCGGAAGTAGTGAGTCCTGTTATTTTGAAGGAACTGATTTGCGATCACCCTCCACAAGATTCCATGTACATCACCCACCAATACCCTTTCGACTCTGACGTTTCGGCTGTCATACAGACCTTATGTTGGACGTTCTATCCTTCCCCTGGCATTCGATTGCCAAATCGACACTTTCGATGGGCATCATGAGCGGTCACCATTCGCTGTCGACTCCATCTGCACAATTGCTGCCTTGAAAGCTTGGAAAACCCCCAAGGGAGATTGAGAAAATTGACAAAGTTGAGAGGAGTGCGCTACCATCCCTTACATGCGGCATGTCACAACTGGGTTATAATAGTTATCCAGTGCCGAAAATACCTTCCCACCAGAAGGTCTTGAATAGCATTGTAATTGAACAGATAGATATGCTAAATAATAACGCACAAAAAATTTGGGATAGGGCTTCTATCACTCCTCATTGATCGCAAGGAAGGAGTGACATAGATTTGTGGCTAAATTTAATAGTATTTTAGATTTGTTGACCAGTGCACAAGGCACTTTCCACGGCAAGACCTTGTATAACATTGCAATTGAAACGCGGGATCAGGTACGATGACAAAGCTCGAAATGATTGGCTCGGGTATGCTACCACTCCTCATTGGTAACAAAGGCAGAATGACCCAGCATTGTCATGGTTCGTACATGTTAAGCTAGATTTGCAAGCATACATGGGTATTTATGCACAACGCGTTTTGCTAACAAGATAAAAACTAATGCATGGTGAAAGCAGGATTAAATCGTGTTATACTTCCCACGGCTACAAAGTCAAGGACTCATGTTTTCTCTGATGGCATGGCCAGGATTTGACGATGGAACCAAGGGCGTCATCATCAAGCAACGACATACAACATGTCGCAATTTCAACCTCTTTCAGGCCGGAAAAGCGCATGAGGGGAACGAATGTGTGGAGGGTAAATGCTGTATCGATGGCATCGTAATTGAGATGTGTGGACATGTATAGTATGAAACACTCCAGAACATCGCAAAGTAGATGGTTGTCCAACATGCGCAGACAACGTGCGATGTCAGCCGCGGATTTAGCCCCGGAACAACAAAGCTCCAGCTGCCTGCACGGAACAACCCACTCCGCTACTGAACGGGCGCCCAAAGCCATATCCAACGAGACAATGGACAACTTGTCTAGGTAAGAGGTACGAAATTGCGATCTGATGGCAGGGGAAAATTCAAAGAAGTTGATACGCAATTCTTGAAGACCAACAAGATGAGATAACCAGGAGGAGTCTCCTCCACTTGGCAATATGAAGGTTGCTTTCCGTAGGTGCGTGAGCTCACAGAGGGCGAGCTGGACAGCTTGGAAAGACACGATTTCACTGCGAGGGTAAATAAACGAGACTTGAACGACTCTCAATCGTGGTGAATGCCTGCTGAGGCCTGATAACACTGAAATCGTAGTATTCGTCCAAAAATTATCTCCCTTCGTCAACAAACACAGGTAGATGAGGTCAGGACCCAGGAGGTAACGCATGCACAGATGGAGGTCGCGAGGACATCCTATGCAGCAGAGTACTTTGAGTTTGGGCACCAACAACGACTGTGAACAGCAACCCATGATGGCGAAGACGAACTCCGCATCTATACCCCCAAAAAGATCACAGTCCTTGTTTCCCAGAACGCGCACCCGAGATGCATATCGCTCGAAGATGGCCCAATCCGCATTCATTATAGGTCTTTGAATGACCTGACATTGATATGATATGATGAAAGCAGCAATTGGCACGAAGTGCGATACGTACAAGCTTCCGTTCGGGGGTCCTGATCCATAAATCACGTGGCAAACAAGTAAAGAGTGGTTCCAAATTATCCAGCTCGGTCCATAGCACATCCAAAGCTATATCTTTGAAGGAATGACAGACACGAGAGAGGGCAGCTAGAGAACGCTGCGAGGCCTTCCGACAACATAGAGAGTCAAAATCTGGAAAATCTATGCCGCAAGGGTGATAGATGTCAGAGAATATATGTGCTAGAATTTCTGGGACGAGCAGGCATGCATGCATATTGATGTAGTTCGTACAGTGGTGTGATTAGCGTTTAAAATCTGTGCCACTGTCTTTCAGCATGCTGCTTACTAATAATCGAGCTAGTAGTTTACTCAACACGTGCAGCTGGCATGGCATGATGGTATAGGTGACTGAGTCTTAGGGCCTGGACAGCTGCCATTTATTTCCCAGTTTGTTTCTCAGTTAGTTTCATTTGCCATGACAAGGACAAACAAATGTAACCCTAACATCACCCAATATCTAGGTATTAATATTAAATAAGTCTTTTCGGCTCAGCGCTTATTAGCTATTCCCACACTGCATGCCTGCACATTCTACACGTTGCCGAAACCTTTGTGCTCACTGCAAACAACAGTGAGCACAAAGGTTTCGGCAACGTGTAGAATGTGCAGGCATGCAGTGTGGGAATAGCTAATAAGCGCTGAGCCGAAAAGACTTATTTAATATTAATACCTAGATATTGGGTGATGTTAGGGTTACATTTGTTTGTCCTTGTCATGGCAAATGAAACTAACTGAGAAACAAACTGAGAAATAAACGGCAGCTATCCAGGCTCTAAACAGTTTCCTGTGTTTGTTGCGGTATATAAATCCCGAAATTCTTGCTCTTTCAATATCTTTTTCCCCACCAGAAACTCATCATGCATCCCACAGTTGACAACCTCATCTCAAGATGGGACTGTACGAGTGCTATGACACTTGGAATGGTGTTTTGCATTTTTGCCTGTATGTGCAAATCAGGGTTGACCTGACTTTCTGGATCTCCTACAGGTGATACCACATCTTCACTTGGAAGATCGGGTAGATGTAGAGAGTATGACTGTGGAGAGGAGTCATCAGCCACCAGCATTTGCAGAAAGTGCTATCCTGCACGCATCGCTCAAGTACTAATAGTGTTCATTGCTATTTGCGCTAGAAGGCGAGACAATAAGACAAGGTACGATGCCATTGAACTTATCATTGTCCAAAATTGTTGATTATGTACTGCTGCTTAGATCACAAAGCTGGAGCATTCGTTCTTTTGTATGTTGCCATCTTCCTACTTTGCATTATGTGCTATTGGTGCATCGTTTATCTATTGTGACCCCTGAATCCTTTTGTAACCTTGGATCTGCGGGTCCACCACCTTCGCTCCACTACAGTCTAAGCTACAAGATTTTGTTGGTCTATTTAAGCACCTTCTACAGATGTGACTCTAACATCCACAGAGCATTGCATTATCGTGTGCTACGACCAAGGTAAGGTATTTGACTGCTACTTCACATTGAACCTATGCTTACGTTGTGCAAAGCTATTTGATATAGGTAAATATATCAGGTCCTCATCATCGTGTGCTATGACTGAGAGTATCTATGTAATATAGATCCGCACTACACTGCTATTGTGCTTATACCTGAATCCTTGCTCAAATCTGTAGCAAACATTGGTTTTTGAAACCTCGTTGTCAAGCCGCAAAAGGTAATTCTTGGACCCGACCAAGGTTTAGTCTGTATTTGACTGATAACTCTGCCTCACAGATCCTCCATGATGCACACTGACGAAAATTCTGCTGCATTAGCTGAGTCCACGCACGTCCTCCGCTCTCACAGCAATAGCCAAGCCTCCATATTGCATCTTCCAGATGAGATTCTATTGATTATCTTCAAATATGTTGAAGAAGACACGCGTCTCTCTGTATTTGATTTTGATGATGATGATGATGATGACATCAAGTTACTGATGGATGACACTGACGATGAGGACGATGATTGTGGTGTCCCTGCTTGTTTAGCAGTCACACATGTCAGCAGACACTGGCGTAAAGTTGCTCTCAAGAGCCCGACTCTTTGGAGATTCATTGGTTTTACCTCTATTTTTTGGCTAGATATCATACTTGAGAGGTCGCAGAAAGTTCCTCTGGTTGTCCAATGTCACCCATAAATGTCCATACTGGTGAAAACCTTGGAGAAAATCCTTTTACACCTACCTTGGATCGAATACCTCGAATTTCACGCTATTTCACACTATTTCACGTGATTCCGATTGCATTATGGAACTGTTATCATCTCAGCCTGCACCAATGCTCGAGACATTGAAAATCGGGTTCAGTGGGATGCTTCCTACAATGGAGTCCACAACAAACACCATCTTCCAAGGAGAAGCGCCCCTACTTTGGTCCCTCCAGATCTACAATTGGGGCCGCAGATGGACATTGTGCATCTTTGGTGGGATTCAATCTCTACGAGTAGAGAGGATGTGATTGTCGGACCTCCTTACAGCTCTGCAGTATATGCCCTCCCTAGAGCATCTCACATTCCTGGGTGGCATGCTACAATCCAATCAACCAATACCCATCAACTCTAAAGTGACACTCGCTCAGTTGAAAACTATAACGCTAGATGGAACCTGGTCCCAAGATGCTCAGGCTATATCTCTCTTCAGACATCTGGCCCTTTCTCTCAATGTCAATATTTTTATACAGCACTTATCAAGTGAAGGGCTTCAACCTATTGCCGATCTACTTTCGGTCATGGATAAGCACCCTTGTGGATCTGGTCCCGTCTTTTGGTCGATGTGCGCCATTCAAACTGATGCATGGTCAATTGGTTATTCTGTTGAATTCAACACATCGACAACAATGACTTGTAAAGATGATGATATACGACTCATGATCGAATTTAACTACTGTGAAGACGTATTTGATGAGCCAGACGCCACCAGGGCTGATCCTCAAGACCTCATCTTCAAGATGTGTAATATTATCGCAGAACATAGACATCAAACCTTCTTTGCTGGGCAGTTCGAGTTCGTTTATTTGCAGGGGGACCCAGGCTTTGTAAGAGGCTTAACCAATGCGCTCCAGATTGTTGAAGGGTCACCAAAAGTGCTGTATCCCTCACTCCGTACTCTGCGGCTGCAAGATATCCTGTTTGAAGGTGATGAACTTGAAGACCTTGTGGATGTCTTGAGGATGCGAGTCCACAAAGATGTCCCTGTCGAAGAACTCTGCCACAGGCGATGCACTAATTTATCTGATGATCAGGTGGATCATTGTCGGGAAGTGATTAAGGTTGTGTCTTGAACATTGATTGTCTTGGCGACTTTCTTGTTTCCTCACTAGACTGATGTTTTGATGTATTGTTAGCTTGTACATACTTGTATTCCTATCATGAAGTGCTGTATCAAGCACATTCAGCTGTCAATAAACAAATTCATCATTTATCTTACCTTTGGAAAAAATACATGAGTTGTAGTGTTAGTTACTGAAAGATGATCCAGCTTCCTGAGTTGCTTGCACCAATGGTTTTCGAAAAGCAAGGACTGCGCTACCAAACACCCATGACAGGAATGAGTCGTACCAAACCCTGGCACAACAGCTTGCAAAGCGATCATCAACTTGCATGACATGGAATTCACATCTTGTTCTTTGGGAAGCATCGACTAAGCTGTTCACCGTGATCAATTGGTTTGTAACAATTCATCAGTGCGTGCACTCACAAACTATCCAGCACATAGCTAAATATTCGCATAGCAGATTAGAGACTATGGATAAATCACCTGTGAGGATGAATCAGACTTACCCTTGATATCGTGTTTTGTGTATTTATCAATGCCTGGATTTCCGAATGAGATCATGACTAAACCTAGCAGACGAGTGTTTGACCAGTGCAAGGTTGAGTGAACTGATCATTGTTGACTAATAAGAGTCCCAGAACTTTGACTGCATCAGGAAAACATAGGTGGGCTTTTTGTGCCTTTTTTGACTTAGTGTACATCATAAGGTGGTAAAGGAGCTCAAGGGACTTAATGAATTCTATCACACTCTGAACTAAGGAACACAAGGAATTTAAGGACGAGTAAGGAGACATAAGCAAAAATTTATTTGTAAGCAGGTGAATTGAAAATTTTTTCGAAGAAAATCAAAGTTGTAACCCTTGTCAAGAGTAGTCTATCCATAGTCTCATGACATTTTTTGGTTGAGATCCTAGTGAGTTATAAGCAAAATAGTAGAAAGTGGTGTGTTCAAGAAAGTTCAGGCACACACTTAACACACTCGAAATTTATTATAAGTCAAATAAATATGGTATATATATCAATTGCTGCACACAAATGTACAAGGTAATGTGGTCTACCAGTAAAGCTGCTTGACAGTTTGAAAAATGATCATGTGATCTCAGCTGGGTCAGTTGGATGGTCAGGAGTTCAAACCAGCTTCATGGTGGAAAATAAATTGCACTTTTTGACATTCCTTTGACTGTCTTAATTGCACCACTGGCCTTATTTTAAGGAGAATAAAAGGAAAATAACCTACTGAATCTCCTTAATTTGAGTAATGAAAATATCAAGTTTAAGTTGCATTTAAGACAAATAAGTCACTTTAAGGATGATTTAAGGCAATTTAAGTCGACCTATGTTTTCCTGATGTGTTCATTTGAGTGATGAACTGATCCTACATGGAAAAAACCCACACGGTATGGTGACTTTGAAGGTCATGCTAGCAGTGGTGGCAGAGGATAAAGCGGTAGATGGTGCTGGTATGGGTCGGGACAGAAGAAAAATTGTAGTCTGCCACACTGAAGGAGAGTGAATGGGAGGTAGCTTCATCAGAGAACTGATGAGTCCTTGATATGGTGGCCGTGAGAGCTACAGTAGGATATCATTTTTTTTAGGCCAACTATGGGTATGTATACTATGAAAACTTTGATTTATTGGTACATATTTATGTATGTCTGAAAATTAAAATTCCTATGAGGACTTCGTGATGAGGTTGCGATATTGCACCATCATGGCTGGCAAGGCATAATAGTGTGATTAGGTCCTACACATTGAGCAATGTAGTTTTTCCTTTTTCATGTTTCGAAATACAAGATCATTCATGACTTTGTCCCTGAAACCGCCGCCATTAGCACTTGTTATCTAACCTAGATTCGTATGAGCGCTTCTGACATGGTCCCAACTTTTCACCATCCTGACTGGCAATGTGTCACAGTTAAAGTAGGTCCCATATGTCGAGCAATCCAATATTCTATTATTCATGTTGTACTTACAAGGCATTATCATAAGATTCAAATATTGTGTTGATTATAATGGTATCTGAGATCACCACTTCATTTGTCTGACTTCTATTTATACTGAATTTCTTCAGGTGTGCGCATGTGGTGTCTCTCTATAGTCAGAGCAAAGGAGAAGGAAGACCTTATCTGTTCGCTGATTCACTGATATTTGAGTGTTCTTCTTGACGTTTCCAATTTATGATAATCAATATTCAAGACTTAAACAAGTTCCCAGCTTCTGAAATTATCTTAAATGTGGTGACGGTTGTGCCTTCAATGCATCACTGCCAGCACAGAGCATAGCACTAGTGTAGTCAGTAATTAATGCCCCATCTTCATCAACAGGGCAATGCTTTGCTCTCCACCTGACCTTTCGAGCCCACATCACCATGACAAGAAGGCATGCAGCCATATGACAGCATGTTCCATACCACGCTCTGGCAATCGCGGATGATCACCAACATTCAGCAACACCTCCCATAGTTCAGAACACGAGCTCTTTGTGTATCCACACCCTCCTAGCATAATGAAGTGCCTGCCTAGCTTTGCGGCAGTTGCTCAAAGAAAGTTCAGGCCTTATCAGCAGCCCCATGGTTTGGTGCCAAATGCATTAGAGCTGCATTTTTTTCGAAGGTGTCTCAATCCTGGCAACAATGATATAAGTGTGGCAGATATTGAAGGGGTATGTTTATCTGACATACATTATTTCAGAACAATTGACAAGCCAAACACCAGGGAAAAGATATCCTTGAGGACTGCCTAAAGCGCTTGTCTCAGATGCTTATTGCTCAAGCTGTTGCTGCGAAGGAAGCCAACTGTGAAGCCAAGCGCATGGCCATTCTGGGAACGGCCTGGGTGGTTGAGGCAAAGGACTGATATCAGACGCTTCTTGAAATGATTGTCCAAGAAGAAATTGAAAAATATACCATTAATGCTGTCATGCATGGTATGCACTTCATACCATACTGTATCCTATTACCAAGTTACTCTGCCATTTTTCCTTTATTCATTAGCTTATGATTTCAGTTCTTATTCTTGTTCTGATTATTCTGATTTTATTCCGTATATTTCTATTTTGTTCCACATATTTCTATGTGCTTCCATATATTTCTGTCTCTTTCTATTTTTCCTAGGCTTATTCAGCCACTCTTTCAGCCACCTGATTTTCCCACCATATTTTGAGCATGTTTGTAAGCACGTTGACCTGCACCAAATTGGTCTGGTGCATGGCTGACTAATACTCTGCTATGAGCCCCCACCCAACATTTTTTTCGGATTTAATCTCCCAAGCACTCAGCTCAGAAAATACGAATTTCCCTTCAAATATTCACCTGAACAAGAAAACTAATATTTTCAAAAATTTAATTTTGGATTCAGTTTCATTTCAAATAGCCCAGGAATGACTCAGCAAGAACCTCTTGCATGTCAGGTGACTGCCAAAAATATTTCCTCTACAAATCAACCTGTGGGAACTCGCAGGAAACTCGAAATAATATGTTGCAATTTTGGCTTCCAGCCGAAAAATATAATGAAAAATCACCAAAAAAAAAATATTACCACCATTACTTAATACTTTCACTAATTGACCCCTCGAAGCTGACTCAGAGATTACACCCCTCTATTTCATCAGACTTAAGTAATCCTCACTTAATTTCATGGGAAGATGGTAGCACAGCCACTGATTTCATGTATATAAGGACCCACATTTCGGTTGAAAAGAGAGCAGTTTTACGCCCCCA
Source organism: Suillus occidentalis (assembly GCA_016628085.1). Taxonomy (NCBI): domain Eukaryota; kingdom Fungi; phylum Basidiomycota; class Agaricomycetes; order Boletales; family Suillaceae; genus Suillus; species Suillus occidentalis. Next base: position 10,017 of record JABBWB010000353.1, read on the forward strand.
GTTTGCGTCTGTAAGGTGTGAGCCAAGTCAGATACAGTGTAAGCTGTTGAAGATTGTAGGGTGAACCTCTGCAAGACGTCAGTAAAAAGTGTGAGTACACCGTGCTCCACGACCAGCAGACCTGGTTCTGTTCCATTTGTCGGTTTCGTCATTGTCGTAGATATTTCTCTGAGTTTTCTTTGTTTTACCAACTTGCATATTCCGGAATCTCTGTGTTTGTCTCTTTCGTCCATCTAAGGCTCAGAGTAGCTTAGTGGGGAGACTTCAGGACTTGATAACGGGAAGCTTGACCTTACTCATCTGAGTAGTGATACTGAGCCAGGGTTTTCATTGTCACGAGGCTTTAGCTATTGAAAGGGGACTTGGTGCTGAACACCAAGGACGTCCGTTCCTGATTCTGTTTAATACTCATCGTGAGTTCCTTGGCAGCAGGTTCAATATTGCGTGGAGTCCGGAGAGCAATTGATCAGTCCTGACCTTTGATCCTACCTGCTTGTGCTTTGGGAGTTACCTTTATTGCTTCGCACAACTTTCTGGTGGTGCTGTTGCTGCAGGACAAGAGCTTCGGGTGATTTTCTTTGACGTCGTTGTTATTATTCTGTTTATTTTCTTTGTTATTGTTGTTGATATTGTTTCTGTGCCCTGCACATCGTCGAGTTGACTGCTCACTGCTGACCTCACAGAGATTCTGCCCGCTGATTGTATCTTCGAGCATTGCTGAACAGCCACCCACGAGCGACCACGTTATCAGTCATTGGTATTTGTCTGAATCACTGACTGTGGAGATATTTGATTTTATAGGTGGTTATCTATAGAACATCTATCTAAGAAGACAATGTCATGTGACTGGGAAATGATTTGTAAGGACTTCCTGTTTGACTCATCATGTTTAGTCATGATTCATCATGCTTTGTAAGACTTACAGTTGTATTTGTAAGATATTAGTAAGACAGGATGACTCACCACACCAAATGGCTTGGTTTGTAAGCACATTCTTACCAATCCATGTGATGACTCATACTATTCTTTGTAATACTACCATGTAAATTAGTAATCAAGCTGACTCAACACCTGGTTTCTTACCAATCCAGTGCTGAATCATGCTTAGTAATCTGGCCTCCCAAAAGGTATAAAAGGAGCCCATTTTACACCTGAGCAATCAGACTTCCCACTTTGAACCTACTCTGCAACAGTTGCATATTACGTAAGTTAAGTGCAGGCCATCACTTGTGCCTTGAAGTAAGTGAGACCTTGTAAGCTGTATATTTGTCATATAAGGACTATACAGGCAAGGCAATCTAGTCATCTCTTGTGCTGTGTACTACCAAACATAAGGTCTACACAGGCAAGATCAGTTTATTCTTAAGTTGTATAGCACCATACTGAAGTGTCTATACATATTCATCTACTCTATCATTTTACGATCTAAAAGCTTTACGTCTATTATGCTAACTCTCTCTCTCACATCAAGGGAGACTCAACAAGTTGAAAAAGACTTTCATAGGTTGAAACATGACCTACTAGGATGAAACATACCTACCAGATTTCATTACCAATTCATTATTGTTTTATCATTGTACATAACTTCATTGTTTATTTATCATTCAAGACTATTAGGTTGTTGTGAAAAGAAAAGGTAATTCCTCCCAAAGAACCAGCATGTTATCTACCACAAAAACTAGAAAAGTCATAGACCGTGTACTTAAGGACTGGCAAAAAGTCTTATCCTGTATAGTTGTGCTGTCACTATATATGTGTTCTATATAAGACCCTTAAGTAACAAGACAACGCTAATGAAGCTGCTTTTCTCTGGAGGTATTTGGTTGGACATAGCAAGGAGGATCTTGAAGTGGCCAAGGACTTTGATGTGGGTGCATACAGTCACAATTACAGATTGTTTGCTGTTGCTGACTTAACCCTGAATCACATCTAGGGTGTTAAGTCATTGTCAATTGTGACATTCAGATTGTTATAAATACGGACCATCATGATATCTGGCAAATGTGACCGTCATGTGTTGAATACCTGTATCCACCAGAAGTATAGCCTATAGAGTATTGAAACACATGTATTACTGATGAATGGTGACTGCTGTTGGAGGCTCTCTAGAGTCTAATGATTGAGTGGAATATGATGATACGACTCAACTCCACTGGTCCAGTGTGGGGAGCCATGTGACACAGATTACAACCACTAGTGACTCTATTGTTTAAGTGAGGAATTGGGAACACATTCTGAAACGCATGCATCCAAGTCAATCGGGCATTCCAAACTGCAGAAAGGAAAAACATGATTGATACTCTATTGTCGCATCACATGATCACAATTTGATGTCTTGAATGTGAATTACTGATTATTTTCTCCAAGTCACAGCGGTCCACTGTCAGAACTGAGGTATCCCTTCGAAGCATAGTATCAACTGATGCGCAAAAGATTTCTATACCTTCTTGTTCTGCTTTTATTCTCCATCTACAATATAATGGTATCATGCAACGCTCCAGGCTGCATGTGGGAGAAAGCAACTGGTGATAGTCATGGGCTTAGTAGGCATCACACAACCTGCAAATTCTACCACAGGTCCAGCGTTGCCAGCTGCCAAAAAAGACATGAGAGGGCAAGACAAGCAGCTATAACTCAGGCACAATTTCCAGCAGCAAAATGGAGCTTGGGTAGTTCTTCGGTGAGCCCATTTTTTGCATATCCGAGTCATCATAGAACTTATCACAAGCACAATTGTATTTCTAGATATTGCCCATTCAACAATCAGGGAGTGTTCGTTTAAAGCCCATCAACATGTGCCTTCGCCACAGACCATCAAGTGGTAACCAGATCATTGAGACTGGCATGGCTATTAGCTTAGCAGGTTCCAAGCATAACTTCCAACCTGAGTCAGACTCGGAGATGCTGCAGCAGCAGCAGTTCAAAACTGAAGACATTACACTCAATACCAATGTTTTAGGTATGTCGTGGTCTTTCAGCTACTAGTACCTATAACTGGCTAATCACCTGCATCCCCCCGCCCATCAGAACAATCTTCGCATGGGCCTCTGAGACAAATACCTAGATGTTTTGGGGATATTCATCTTCCTGACAGGGACCCCAGTGGCAATGTTCCTCGACACCCAGCCCCCCTGCCTCAGTCTAGAATACCCAGAGTTCTATTGACATTATGAGATACACTTCAAACATCCCTCAATTCTTTTGGTATTTCTCAACTATACCCCCACCATCCATCCTTCAAGCCAGATAAATTTGTCCCATCCTTGCTGCTTTCAACCATGTGTCCAACAGCCCCGCAAGATACTGATTCAGGCATCCTCCTGCCTCCATACCCTTTCCCTAACATGACAGTCTATAGACTTATGTCATGGATGAATACAGGCAGCAACAAGAAATCTGAAACAGAGGTTACCCGTCTTGTCAAAGAAGTGATACTGGTGCAAGATCTTGACTTGAAGGACTTAGAGAATTTTTCAGTGAGGGGCAGTTTATGAGAATTGGACAATCATGCGGACCCTAGCAAGAGCAAGATTGTATTTCCAGATGACTGGATCCAAGCCAGTGTCACCATCGAGATTCCTACAAAACTGAAGGACGACGAGGCAAGACTTTTTGCCATTCCTGGATTGCATTTCCGTCCCCTCCTTGAAGTAATCTGATTGGCATTTGCGGACATCCAAGCCAGTGTGTTTCACCTGTTGCCTTTCAGGTGCCTGTGGAAGGATCCATTGGACGACCATCAAGAATGAGTATATGACGAGTTATACACTTCGGACTCTTGGCTCAATGCCCAAGATGACCTGCAAAGCTCCGCCAAAAGCTGCAAAGACTGTCAAGGTCTCAACTGCCGAAATGGAATCAACATTGGTACCAACCACTTGTTCAGGGAAGCGGTGTGCCGCACCGCCCATCAGTGATACACTGGCCAAGAGAACAAGGAGCAAGGTGACTTTAGTTGAACCTCCAAAGCCAAGACAGGGTAGAAAATGATCCAGGTTATTCGCAATACGTAGAATGTTATTACCACAGTATGATAATTGCATGTTCATACCAAGATACTGCCGGCGGCACCGCCAATATTGTTCAGGGAGTTGACAATTGAGCTGTAGAGTTGCACCTTGGAATAATTGGCAGAGTGTACACATTCATTGCTATATGGCAGAACAAATTGATTTCCATTTCAATTTGTAATTCAATGATTGTTACATAAAAATTATCTACTGCCTGGTGCCATGCTGCTGATGGTGTCTCCGCCGGTACATGAGCTGCCGGCAATGGCATTGGCAGAAGGGCCAGCAGCTGGAGCACCCAACATGGAACTGTTGGAGATGTTAGCAACTGATGACAGCAAGTTGAGATACAGTCCTTCCATGTTTTGCATCTGACCCATGCTGAGGGGCACCATGGGTTGACTGGCACCATACATGGGGTTGGTAAGATACAACGAGTTTGTAAACAGGGAAGACAATGAATGTGGCTGGCCGGTGAGACGTTGATGAATGGTGTTGTAGGCATCCTGAAGGACTGCCATGGCACGTTCCTGCTTCCTCAATTGGTCTTGAGCAGACCAAAGCTGTTGATCCCTCGCGGTTGATTCTCCTCTCAACATCTTGACTTCATCCTGCAATGCCGCTACCTCCAACCACAGGCCTTGCAACTCATGGAGTGCCACATCCTGAGACTTGATCCTAGCTTGCAGATCCTTCAGCTGTGTGGTGGCAGTGACATTCTTAGCCTTGAGTTCGGAAATTGTTGCCAGGAGGCTGGCGGTACTGTCCTGAAGAGCTGCACTTTTGGCCTTTAAACTCGCCGAGTCTTGCATCGCCTCCAGTGTCATTCCCTCCAAGACTTTCGTAAGCCCATTGCCAGAATCATCAAAGTCCACATCCATTGTTTGCTGTGCATTAGGAGGGTCTAGGATGGAGGACTCTGATGGCTCGGCTGGTGGTGGTGTTTGACTGTCTAGGGTGGTGATGGGTGGAACTGAGGTGGCAGTGGCAGTGATGCGGCGGTGGCATTGGGAATAGTCAGCATCAACTACCATATCATTTTCAAGTCAGCAAATATCACATGGAGATTGTACAATTACCTTCTGTCTGCGGGCAGGCGGCGTGAGAGAGATCTTTTCTGGCCTTGTTCACCAGGTGCAACTTTGGCAAGGGGAACACCTCAGTTTTTGCCAGGGCACACTGGCCACATGCTTTAAGTGTGGCACCGGTGGTACCAAATCCTTCTCGACACATGATGCCCCTTGATGTGCAAAATGAATATACATGGCATTGAGAAATTATATGAAAGACCTACGATTTCATGCATGCATCACAGGGTGGAATGAGCTCCGCACCATCCAATGCCTATTATGTGTTAGCACATCTAGCATCAGGCATCAAAGAACTTACCGATTTCCTGTCCTCCTTTGGTGAAATAAGCTTTGGTGAATCATTTTGTGGTGACACCAGCTCAGGCACGACTTTGGGACATTTTGATGTCTTGGTCTATTCACCGAAAATGAGTGTATATGGAAACATGAATGAAACTACATACCTGCATTGTGGTAGCATCAGCAACATGTTGCATGGCGCCGGCACCGCCTGCAGTTGGCGGCGAACTGGTATTGGACCCTTTCTGTCTCTTCTCCACTCGGGTTGTCCGACCTCGATTGACAACAGCATCATTCTCTGCAGGACCTACTTCCTTCCCTTTACCTTTTTGTGAGGAGGTATAGGCCGGCGGTGAATTCCCTTGTGTACCACCTGTCTCCTTTTCCTTGGACTCCGCATGCGCCGCTTTCAATCTCCTAGGCATTGGCTTTGGCCTGCGCTTGGACTTTGACGGTGCAGGTACGGCGGTGGTATTGCTGTCATCGCCGGCTGATTCTTTCGCCGCTCGGTCGGCTGACGCTGGGGCCTGGCAACGGTGATGATTCTTGCCTTCTCCTTCAATGGATGTTGCTGAATTCGTGGATCGTCGTCCCTGATCCTGGCCCACACAGGAGCGCTGGTAAATGATTGCTGCGCCGCATCGAGATGCTCCTGCATCTCCATGGCTGCTGACAGCAGGACCTGGCGGGATAAATGTCGCCATCATGCCATGGGCGTTGAACACCTGGTGACTATATGTAGTGAACACAGCCCCTCGCCCTGTTATTTTAATAACACTCACCAGCAGATCTCCAACATCCATCGCCAATTTGAGGTGACCGGGATTGCCATACCTCAAATTTGCCCCTTTCTTGACAATTGTCAAGAGCTGCTCTGCAGCCTCATCCATGGCAGTGTTGGAAAACTCAGGAGTAGGCATGGTGTGGAGAACAAATGGAAGATGGGAGATCACAGGCACTGAAATTGTATCTATTGGAAAATTTGAAGTCAGTCGCTTCTCAGCACCAAACACGCGGCAAGGATGTTTGAGAATCATGTGTTCCGGGTTTCGCCGACTGGACAAAGCATTGTGGGGTGCCACAATTTGAACTTCCGCTGGTCCACACCTAGATCAGATATATAATCAGTTCATACAACCCTCTCAACTCTCCATTGTTCCCACAACATCACATGTCCCAATCTCTCAATCAGACCTTCCATTCCAAAGTACGATTTGAATCACCAATGTTAACCAATGACACAACATCCAGTAGTGAAGCTGGATTGCCAGTCAACCCTCATGAGTTGATCATTCCACCTTTGGCGATGCACCTTCCTAACTCCCAATTAGGATTGAATTTAGGCATGTCTCTACCTATGGCACAGCCACTGCCAGCACCATGGTTCAACTTCAGCATGAATCTCAACTTGCCCACCATGCCACCACCTGCTGCACCTCTCATGCCAAAGTTCAACCTTGACATGGATCTTGACTTGCCCACGGCACCACCATCTGCTGCACCTCCCACGCCGAAGTTCAACTTCGGCATGAACTTGGGCATTCCTGCCACTGTGTCTCCATCACCAGCGGTGCATACCCCACAATCTTTCAACCTTGGGTTCGGCCTCACTCTGCCCACACAGGAGCCAGCCCCCACCCCATTTAACTTTGGGTTCAATCTTCCTGTTCAGGGTACAACTGAGCCAGCCCCCAAGCCATTCAACTTGGGGTTCAATCTTCCCGTCCAGGGTATGATGCCGCTTGCCACAGCGGTGCCCGCCGCATCACAGCCATTCAACCTTGGCTTCAATCTCCCACTAACAGTTCCTCATGCCACCCCACCGGAACCTCAAGGCATGTTGGTTATGACTTTCAGAATGAATGTAAGTGACATAATTTTCCTCATACTTAGTATTGACCTTCCTTGACAGCATTTAAGTTTGGATGTGAGCCTCCTGCACTAATCAGGGAGTGGCAACCAGAGCTCATCAGGGCACTGCCATCGCCACATGAGCCCTTGCCACCTATACCCTCGCCACAATCATCACCGCCTGTAGCCTTGCCTGCTGCAATCACCAATGCGGCCCCAGGACTGTCCACCAGTTCATTGCCTGACACTGTTGGTCAGCTCAAATGGCCCACACTGAAATCACTGGTAGGTGATGCCGAATGTGCGGCAATTGATATTGTACACCACCTTGGAGGTGAGGAATGTAAGTGTATTTTGTTGAGACCTCGCAGCACATGCTGATAATGTGTAGTTGATCATCTGGCACAGATGATGGTTGGCGGCGCCTTGGGTCCTGGTGATGATATTTGGGATTTCAAGCCAGATGAAGTCATACAGAGCAACAAGATGATGCTCATGGCATTCTGTGAAAGCAGAGACTGGCTCACAAGGATCTTCAAAGATCTCATCAGCTTGCACCACCTTGCACAGCTCCATGAACACATTCTTCCCTCAGTAGAATCCTTGTTGAATGAAGTTCACCAGGCAGAGGCTGGGTCTGGCGAAGAAATTGACTCCAGCGATGACATGTAGATTAGGCAATAGTTATTATGTACAATACAGCCTGATTGTTGAATACCGCCTCTAGAAATATCATGTTGGCATAGACTAGTCTGCTGGGTCACAATGTGAGTGGCAGAACATGATGGATTACTGGCAACACCATGGTGCCTGCACTACCACATTGGTCTGGCATCTATTAGTCACATTTAAAGTACTTTATAGCTATAGAGAATCGGCGACCAGTGACCAGTACTTGGAGTAGTCAGCCCTTGGGATATCCACAAATGCATGAACATCATCCCTCATGTACCATACCCAGGCTGTTTGGTTGCCGTCTGCCATTTCCAATCCATGCCTGATGATTCATCCTGATCCGGTGACCATAGAACCTGCGGGGTAGACACTTTCAATCCCTAGATTTGGCATCTTAATGATTGCCATGCCATAATTGCCGAAGGTGGTCATGGCATCGAACCATTGGGGACATGACAATGGATCACAGTGCATCGGTGAGCACTGGTTGCACATGATGGTGAGTGCGGTGAATACTGATGGTGACCTGCACCAAATTGGTCTGGTGCATGGCTGACTAATACTCTGCTATGAGCCCCCACCCAACATTTTTTTTTGGATTTAATCTCCCAAGCACTCAACTCAGAAAATACAAATTTCCCTTTGAATATTCACTTGAACAAGAAAACTAATATTTTCAAAGATTTAATTTTGGATTCAGTTTCATTTCAAATAGCCCAGGAATGACTCAGCAAGAACCTCTTGCGTGTCAGGTGACTGCCAAAAATATTTCCTCTACAAATCAACCTGTGGGAACTCACAGGAAACTCGAAATAATATATTGCAATTTTGGCTTCCAGCTGAAAAATATAATGAAAAATCACCAAAAATATTGCACACCAGACCCATAAATTACATAACCATTTGTCTAGGCCCTTTAGGCCCCAGCCACAGGACATCACATGACCCAGCAAAATATTACTACTATTACTTAATACTTTCACTATTTGACCCCTCAAAGCTGACTCAGAGATTACACCCCCTCTATTTCATCAGACTTAAGTAATTCTCACTTAATTTCATGGGAAGATGGTAGCACAGCCACTGATTTCATGTATATAAGGACCCACATTTCGGTTGAAAAGAGAGCAGTTTTACGCCCCCAGTTTGCGTCTGTAAGGTGTGAGCCAAGTCAGATACAGTGTAAGCTGTTGAAGATTGTAGGGTGAACCTCTGCAAGACGTCAGTAAAAGTGTGAGTATGCCGTGCTCAACAACCAGCAGACCTGGTTCTGTTCCATTTGTTGGTTTCATCATTGTCATAGATATTTCTCTGAGTTTTCTTTGTTTTACCAACTTGCATATTCCGGAATCTCTGTGTTTGTCTCTTTCGTCCATCTAAGGCTCAGAGTAGCTTAGTGGGGAGACTTCAGGACTTGATAACGGGAAGCTTGACCTTACTCATCTGAGTAGTGATACTGAGCCAGGGTTTTCATTGTCACGAGGCTTTAGCTATTGAAAGGGGACTTGGTGCTGAACACCAAGGACGTCCATTCCTGATTCTGTTTAATACTCATCGTGAGTTCCTTGGTAGCAGGTTCAATATTGCATGGAGTCCAGAGAGCAATTGATCAGTCCTGACCTTTGATCCTACCTGCTTGTGCTTTGGGAGTGACCTTTATTGCTTCACACAACTTTCTGGTGGTGCTGTTGCTATGGGACAAGAGCTTCGGGTGATCTTCTTTGACATCGTTGTTATTATTCTGTTTATTTTCCTTGTTATTGTCGTTGTTATTGTTTCCGTGTCCTGCACATCATCGAGTTGACTGCTCACTGCTGACCTCACAGAGATTCTGCCCACTGATTGTATCTTTGAGCATCGCTGAACAGCCACCCACGAGCGACCACGTTATCAGTCATTGGTATTTGTCTGAATCACTGACCATGGAGATATTTGATCTTATAGGTGGTTATCTATAGAACATCTATCTAAGAAGACAACGGCCACTCTCTGAGATGATCTCCAATTTTGTTTGATTTATTTTGATCTGCCCAGAGCCCCAAGGCTAGCTTCACCGCCAATGATGACCAATACAGGTTAGGGTGCATGACTCTCAATGCAGCGGCAATGAGCACTGCCAGTCTGTGCATAGCCTGACAGAAAGACTGTCCTTCAACCTCCTTAAGAGTCGCCGAGACTTGTGGATGAAATTTTGGCACCTATGAGAGTGGGAATGGATGTGGCTGAACATGAGGTGTTACTCACTGGGTGACCTTGCATAAACCATGCCAGTGACAGATTGATACATCCTGGAGTACCGCCACTTTGACTTGAATAAAAGTTTGATGCATGGGTCCTCCAGTTATTGCTCGTGGCGGCGCTGCTTGTCACGCTTCTGGCCAGTGGAACTGACATCATTTTGGTAGCTGCCGCCATGTCATTCTAATGCCGTCAATACAATCATTTTGCAATTGAGTGCAGCTTACCTGTATGGCCCCATCAATTGCACCAGGAAGGTACCAGAAGATGATGATGCCGAACTTGTCACACATAACTGCCAGCCTATCAAGATGGATCTGGCTGTCAGGTGGATACCTGGCAAGAAGGCTGTCTTCGCGAACAGGGTTGATGCCTTTTGCCATCATCTGCAGAACATCTGCATACCTGACTACATCTAAATTGATAGTGACTGATATTGATAGAATTAGATCATATAAGGTGCCGCCAAACAAGTCATACTGGGGTTTCAATAGGCATTGGCGAGGGTATTAGCCAGCTTTGAGCATGCCATGAGCATGACAAAATCTAGTTCGAGTGGGGGAATAGCATTGGGCCATCCACTGATCATGGCAAGGAACTGGTGAGATACATATTTGCTAGCAATATGGGTTGTGGCCAAGGCCCAGTCAGGAGGAATATTAATCATGGCTTTCTGGTAATGTGCTTGGCATTGTACTTATATGTCTCCCAGAAAACCAGTGACTAATAAACAACATTGTTAACATGAGGATGGATGTAAGGAGGCATGCGTACTGCACATTGGCTTTACCTAACTTCCCAAATTTAGAGATCAGCAAAATGAAGAATTCGCCATGGCACATGATGCCAACATAATGCAACTGCAGCGACCGGCGCCATGTGTCGGCATCATGTGTCGGTGAAACCTGTCGGTGCCATGTTTCTGGCAGCCCTCTGCATACAGTTGTACTGATTTTGGATCACTTAAATATCATTATGGTATGCATAGAATGCCATGATAATTAAAAACAGTGTCTCTGGTCACCCAATACAATAACTCCTCGCCGGATATAGACCAGACATCACTTGTCTGATCAGTACCCCTCCCCCCCCTCGCTGTGATCCCGAAGCATGGCACCAGATATTTTATATTTATATATATATAGGGTTGAGCCCCTGCACTTCAATACAGTTTGGCCCTCAACTGTGCTCTGTTTGAGAGTGACCATGTAATAAGGCTTACGGTTCCCAGAAGCTGTGAAAGCTAGTGTGTGATGTACCATTTCCTGAACATATTCCTCACCAAATATTCATGCATTGGTCAGCCGCCACCAGTGATAATCCATACCCTGTGGTGATCCCAAAATATGCAAAGGTATTGCTGCTTGTACATGGGCCCACCCCTCACCATTGAGTAGCACCTACCAGGCATAGCCTATACATCATACTACAACTATCCTATATATTTTTGTATTCCAAAATGTATATACAGTAGGCCCACCCTTGAGCCTCGGTTCATATCTAACCCCTGGCCCACCCAGTAAACTGGGGTACAATCCCACATGTGGGCCCACAGTGGGTTGGCCCTACACTTAGGGAGCATTGTCAACATGAGCTGTCCTATAGGTAGGGAGATATGTCACTGCACTATGTGACAAAACGAGAGTATAGACTAGTAGTCGAGGACTTGCAAGTACTATGTGGTAGTATGAAGCAAGAAGTGTGAGAAACTTGAAAAAGCTGTGCCACTGCATAGACCTCATTCTATGTACGTTCTCATGCCTCAAACTCACTTAGAATATAATTTCTCTGGCTTCAACCCTTGCAATTGCTGTCACCAAGTCCTCACTTGGTGCTGCAGAGGGAGCCAACTGGACTGAGTTGACTGAGCTGGTGTTGGTTACAGCAGTGGGATGAACCTGATGGAGACCATCTCCAGCTGCAGAGTCTCCCCAACACATATCAAAACCACCTGAAAATAAGTAAATGTGGTTAATATAGATGACTGATACTCACCTTGGTATGCTGTGGCTAGTGCAGCTGGTTGGTCATCCCAACACATCTCATACTTTGAGGTTGTTGAAGTGTCACCAGCATCAGTTGTCATTGGTTGAGGAGGTTCCCCTTTCCAGCAAAGGTCATAAGAAGCGGCTGCTGGCCGTGGTGGTGTGGCTGCCTCTGCTGTGATTGCAGGGATTGAGAGTGCCTGTGATGAGCTGGGCTCATCCCAACAAAGGTCATATTGACCTTTGGTTGGAGTGGTATTTGTGTCCTAGCACATATTGAACACTGTTATATCAGTGAGAAATGATTGAAGCCCTGTGTGACATCAGACTTACCTTTGCCATGGTATTGCGGTGTTGCTGATGAGCTGATGGCTGGTGCATCAACAGCTGGGCTTGATATGGTGTGTTGTCCCAGCACATTGGGAATTCTGAGACATTCATGCATTAGTATAGAATCAAAGCCATCGTGCACTCGGTCCTGTGCACCTAGCAATGCTTGAGTCTTTACATATATTCTACATATGTTTTCATATTCCTGATCAACTTTCCACCCACTTACTCCCACTGCACAAGTAGAGCAACAATCTAAAATCCTATTATTTACCTTGCACATTCACACCTTGCATGATTGCCTCTATAATCTTTCTGCTATTATCCTATAGCAGTCTTCTGACACTTGCTTAAGCCACATGTTGTGTGTCTCTACCTTCACCCACCAAAGCTTCACACATGTCTTTGCCTTGCGTGTTTGACCCCATATATTGTGTCCATATGAGTTATCACTTCACACATACCATCTCACGCACATTCGCCCTATAGCTCATCCTTCACCTCTCACTCTTCACACATAGGTCTATGCACTCTACAGCACTTGAGTATCCCTCACATAGAGAGGATTCCCTTCACTCAGTAGCTGTCCTTGGGTCGAGTCATATCTCACATTCAGGACTTACTGCATTCATCTTCCCATCTGTGTTTTCCCCACAGTTCAGATTCCTCTTCTTCACTGGGATTCAATGTTCTGCAAGACAACATAAATGTGATCAAAGGCCATTGTCAAGAGATCACCTGCTACTCCAGGAACTTTGTAACTTTGATTTATTACCTTCTCTGATTTGGTTAATGTACAACTACCTCGGCTCTGTCATGTCTACAATTATGATACACATGGGCCCACCCATCTATATTTTATACCACCCTCAGCCCACCTATCTAATACAATATCCCATACAATACCCTTGGCCCACCCGTCTAATGAAATATTTTATAAAACACTCTTGGCCCACCCATCTAATACAATATTTTATAATACCCTCAGCCCATCCATGAATGTGATACCAAGTACCTACCCATCTATCTGATACACATCTACCTTAATGCACCCATCTGCATTATATCCAACTACCTTGGCCCACTCATTTACTCTACATATTCCCTGCATGGGCCCACCTGCCTCCATCAGGAATAATTTCCCTCCTGGCCCATCCATCATAGTCAAGGATATTTTTGCCACGGTCCCATGGTACACTGGCCCATATCATACGGGATATTATACACATTCATTCCCTTATATTATACGGAGATAGGTCACTGTAATATGTGTGAGGTCCTCTTGCGACTGCATGGGAATGCGAGCTTGCTCAGTGCAAAGGTTTTCTAAATCAGTATAGGTGAACCTTCAGTCCTCTTCACAGCTGGGATACAGTGCTTTAACTGCCTTGACAAATTTATTCCAATCTTTCCCTAGGGCTTCATCCAACATCATCCAAGTTTCAGATTCATCTGCTGGTGCATAATGTATTGCTGACTTGATGCACTGCTCAGAAGTGTGCCCTGCATGGTCTAACAGCTGTTCTATGTCCTCAAGGTAAGGAATGAGGCGTGTTGAAGTACCATCAAATTTGGGTGCCACATTGGTACCCCTAAGAGGCGTCTTAAAAACAGTAGTCATACTGGTAGGTGGAGCAGTATATGGGGGGATGAACAGTTGCAGTTTCAGTGAAGGTGCAGTAACCAGTGCAGTGATACTGGATATTACTGGTGCTTGAGAATTTGCGGTGAAGAAAGGTGGGAGCAGTACATGTAGGCTTGGCTTCTCCGGAGAAGGGTGGTGGATAGGATTAGCCGAGGATAGGGATGATTCAGTAGAGAGAGTGTCGGTAGAAATGAATGGTATTTGTGACAACAAAAATCCCCTGAGGATTAGGTAGTGCTAGTCATCTGCCAGCTTGGACAGTGGTGAATCAGAGGTTGAGTGGTGAAGTACTGTGGCTTCATCTCCTGATGATAGATATTCCTCTGGCTGAGGTTCAGTCCTTTTCTTCCTGGTCAGCTTGACCTTGATCTCTCGTACTTGCCATAGCCTGGCTTCTCGGGCTTTGGTGAGCCTAAGTATGTGAGCTATGGTAATTCTTGTTTCTAGTGTCAAATGGCTCCCTCACAGTGGGCTCCAGTTAAAACTAATAGAAAACAGCTACGTTAGTATAGACTTAGCCTATTTCCTATAGGTGCAAGCTTTGATAGTTGTCCCTTAGGGAACCGAAAGTGAATGTACCTCCTTGATCAAAGAGATTCCTAGAAATAAAGAACAGATGAGCTCGACTGAAGGTACTGAGCGGTAAGCACAGGCTATAGGCAAGTACTAAAATAAGTCAGTAGCTTCTGAGGCCTGGCAACTACAGTAAGTGTCAGTAGAAATGAGCAGCTGCAGTTCCTCAATACTTAGAAGGTCAGGAGATGGGCCTAGCCCTGGAACAAGGTCCAAGAATGATTAAAGAGATACCACAGTGCACTGGTAGCGGTCCAGCAATAGATGGTCAATTACTGACAATTTCCTTGAAACAAGAAGCAAAATGCAAAGTTATCTCTATTCCACAGAGGGTAATCACAGACAACTAACACTACTAAGGTCCGAGGGAGGGGAAGTAAGTAAGTAGGTGATTTTTTGGTCCTATATACCCTGCTGCATGAAACCTCAGAATGTACAGGTGAAGTTAGTAGCAACAGTAAATAGTGTGGGGATACCATACATAAGAGTACTGTTGGTAACCGAGCAGTAACATGTAATATGTTCCTATGGACTATTAGCAATAGGAATCAATAAGGAATAACATGCCAATGGAGTTAAGTGTCATATCCCGTACTCCGGACCCCATTTCCCATCCCTATTGTTACCATCCTTTCCTTTGCACATGCTATACTTCAGTAGGATCAGCCCTGCTACCTCCGTCCATCATCCAACTTGATGTCTAGCCTTCCAAATGCTACAGCCAGCCTGTACCCCTGACCCCTGAATCTTCGGATCTCTAGACTTCCAGAACCTGTCCGGATATATCCGGATTACTTTCCCACACTCCGGATCCAGACTTCCGGACCTATATCGGTTTCGGTCTGATGTCCAGTTCCATTTCTAATACTATACAATAAGCTTTCCTGTGCATATAATGTTATCACAGCCTTTTCCATTATTCGGTATTCCTTACTTCCAGCTTCTCGGTAATCCTTAATATCCGACTACATTCCATGATCCGTTTACCTGTGTTTCATTTCTAGTTATGTTTTCTGTTCCGTTTTACTTGTGATTCTAACTTCCGGTTTTCATTGTTTAGCGATAGTCTTTGCTTATACTTCGTACATAGCCTCGAGCCTTAGTATATAAACCTCCATACATACTTGTAGTGCCTCAGTTCGAATATTAACATTATTTTCCATCTCTCTAGTCCTAAGGGATTGACTCCCTTATGCTCTGACTCTACCTTTCGGTAGTCTTTCCTTATGCTCCGATACTTTCGGACCTCATCCGATAGTCAATCCTTGTCCATCCTTATCCTAAGCTATTCTGGACTATGTCCGATAGCTATTCCTAGTCTTTCCTTATCCTTAGCTATCTGGGACCTTGTCCGATAGTTAATCCTTGTCTTTACTTAACCTCCGCTACTTTTGGACCTTGTCTGATAGTTATTCCTTGTCAATTCCTTATCCTTGACTATTCTGGACTTCGTTCCGATAGTTCTACTTCGTCCTTTGCTTATCCGTAACTATTCCGGACTTCATCCGGATAGCTATTCATTATCCTCCACTTATCCGTGACTATCCTGGACTGCGTCCAGATAGACATCCCTCATCCTGTGTTCCTCCGGACACCCTTCGTCACTCTTCCTCTGGTCCGATCTTGGACATCCCATCCTGTTCTTTTCTGCTTCGGACATAGTCCGCTGCAGCCTTTCCTCTGTTGGTTTCTACTTGGGATTTATCCTGAAGTAGTCTTTAACTCTTTCCACACCTCTGGACTTGTTCTAAGTAGCCTTCCTATTTCCGGACGTACGTCCGGATTTAGTTCCCACGCTTCGGATATGGTCTCGGATGAGTTCCTACAGTTCTGGATATCATATCTGGACTTTCCCACGCTTTTCCAGAAGTCCTCTGGGCTCTTCCACCAGAGTTACCTTACCTTCGGAGTTCAACTGAACTTTGTTGGATGTCCTCTGGACTTCATTCCGAAATGTGGGGCACATACTCGGGTAAGGGGCACAGTGTACGAGCTGAGGCCAAGCCCTTCCTTCCTAATCCAACCCTCCGGCATGGTTCATGACATTAAGTGGCAATGGGTAGGACATGAGGAGGTTCAGTAAGTGTGGTCTGGTAATCAAGGAAGATCCTTCCTGGGACATGTGATCCTACTGGAATAGGAAGGTCCACCTTAGGATAAGGGTAACACTTTAGATGATTATCAGTATACAATCTTACAAGCCTAGGGCTGGCTTGATTGTTACACCAGTGCCAATAGAACAGGCTAAGGCCTTGCAATCTCAAGGCTCAGTGTCAAAAACTGCAGGTGAAGAGTCGGATGATGGGGAGGATGATGAACCTACTCAGAAAAAGAGACGTAAAAAAGGGGATGGTGCTGCTGATATTTTTACTGTGTTCAAACCTGTCAACTCTGATAATTTGGTAGAAGGCTGTGTGTGCCAGGTTTGCAAGTGAGTGATGGGAATGTAACCATGTTTGTGTGTTTTGGCTTACCCTGATTTTAGTCAGAAGAAAAAGAGCAATCTGATTAAATATGCAAAGTTACAGACCATGTTCAAGGGCAATAATAGTACAATGCAAACACATATTTGCTGGATGGGTATGCTGATGGAGTACTCATTTTCCACTGAGACCACAGCAGCACATACATATACATATGATAGAATAGGCGGGAGCAACCCCCCCACAAACAGGGCTAAGTCTAACATAGGGTCAACAACCACAAATGGACAATAAACATGATTTAAAAATAAATAAAAAAACCTCAGGCTCATAGGTTATTTGTGAGCCCTGCTCTCAAGGAAACACCAAAATAATAATACACACGTCTACTAGTAGCCTATCACACCAACGAGAAAGAATGCATTTCCATTGTCCCCACCATCGGTACCTATAGATAAACTGTGTGATTAGTACTCTTGCATCAAAAATAATACAATTATCAACCATGATAGCTTGGATAGGTTGAGTAGTATGCAACACTGCATCGTCGGACACATCCATCTGAAGTTTATCATCTTGCGACGTGTTGATGCGCAGCTTAGGGCGGTAAACATCCTGGTGGACGCGAAGTTCGGGGGGACCCACACTGACCGCATTGGTCTGCAGGTAGTATCGTGCGTTCATGAGTGCCATGAACGAGTTCACGTATACTTGAAGCCATACCACTGGTCAGCAAGATCATGAGAGAATGTATTGGTCTTACATTTGGTCACCAAAAATTCAAGACCGAGAAAGATGAAGTTCTTTGGCATCACCACGCACTATAGGCGGCTGCCTGAGACCTCAATCATGGGGAGTGCAAGAGAAGGAAGCTCACAGTGATTACTGTGATCATTGAACATGCACTGCAGACATCTTAGTCGAGGTATGGAGTGAGTTGGAGATAGAAATACCTCGTCAGACAGCCTGTGCTAATAATATAACCCATGAGCTTTGTTATGAAAGAACCGGTACTAAGTGACTTGAACGTTAGAATATCAGATCATGACAGTGAACGAAAGCTCCTTACCTAGAAAATCCAGTACGGGAAGTAGCGAGGAGGTAGCATAGTGATGACGCAATGAGGATATCACCAAAAGCCATCGAGCTCAAGGTCAGATATGCCGTCCACTCAATGGCAATCATATCCTGGAACGTGTGGCACTGGTATCTGCTGGCTATCAGCAATTTCGCGAAGTCAGAGAGCCGTCTGACTCACTCCACCAAAACAACAACTGTCACAGGGTTGAGTGATGAGTAAATAACAAAGGTAGTTTACGCTGAAGTCTTACGGATGGAAATACCTTAAATATTTTCAAGATCATCAAGCACGAACAGCATTTCCAGTGGCAGACTCACCTGCTGATAGGACTACGACTATGCACTGACAGTGCGTCAACAAAATGATATAACATTGAGCACCGACTACAAAACTCACAATTATTACAGTCGGGAGAACTCTTGATCGGCCCCTGCTGACTAGATTCATTGAATCAGTAGAAACGAATCATCAGTGGGAATGACATACCTATCCATATGCGATAAGCATACGAACTATGGACCGAGATAGCATCAATTAAAATGTTGCGTGCAGCATTGCATATGGAACTTACAAATGTACCGCATGAATGATAAGAAACTGTTGATCAAAATGTATGTCGTGTGCGAATCTCAGAGTTCAGAAAAACAATTTACCTCAAATACTACCTGAAGCTGCGCGAGCCCATCAAATCATAAGCGTTACAAGACTGCATAGAGGGCTAAAATGGGAAAACTCACGTTCAAACTCCATACGATTTCTGTGAGTGCATTAAAATTGGCGTAATTGGTCACCAAATAATAATAGATGCAATGTATAGTCAATGCTAGGTGCAGAGCATCAAGTATCCTAAGGTATTGGGGTACAGTGTAAAATTGAAGTGTCCTGCAATTATAACTCGAAGGGACACTTACCAAAGCCAGATAACCTGATGTAGCGTCAATGATCACTGAACTGACCAATGGGGTGGCATGATGCACGTACAATGAGCTTAAAAAACGTCATCTTCGTGTCTCTATGCGTCTGGAAGTAGATGAAAATCTGAACGTTGGTCAGACCAAAGAGACTATTACAACGACAAATGTTAGTATTGTTCGTATGCTCAAGAAATAGTTCACGAACACTGCTGAAAGGGCAACCCCAATAAAAAGTGCCCCAAACGTGTTCCCCAAGTCAACTTGTGGCACGAGGTCCTGCGCAGAGGAAGACATTGTTGGCCAAACAACTCCACCAGTGGCGCATCCATCTATATATCTCACAATCAGCGTACTGCATTCAAGTTACCATCTATTCTGCAATGAATCATGGCTTCTTGCGCTGATGGTTGCACAATGAGGCACAGGGTTTGATATATCATATCGGGAACAATTTCCGAAAAAAAGTATCGTGATACCGGTAAGGAAGGCGCTTGGTTACTTTTGCTCCAGAGCTAGAAGGCGGGGCGATGCATCTGGTTGCACGGGAATAGGTATGTAGTGGACACTGGTAGGGAGCGTAAGTTTGGATATGTATTGCACTGCCTGAATTGAAGTATTACGTACTACAACTACTGCGCGCATGGATCATGATGCAATGAGGCCTGAGGTTTAGGCTCCGCGGGCGCTAGCTGAAAGTGATTTGAGATCTAATGTGCTCGTCAAGGTTTACAGCCACATTCAAGGAATTGTATCTTGGCGGGATTGACTCCGAGTCCGACGTTTGCTCGACTTCGACGTCATACTGGAGCACAAGTCGTGTGCCCTTGGTGACAGGCATGACTTTGTGCTCTGTGTCTGTGTAGAACGCAACCACAACTTGAACTGGCTGGAGCTTGTCGGTGAACTCGTCGCCGAGCCTCTCATCGCACTCGTTGGAATACGCTTTTGGATGCATGTCGACAGCTATCTAAACGCCTTGATGCCTCAACATTGAAAGATGGTCCAACTTCCTGAGTCGCTTGCACTGATGGTTTTCGGAAAGCAAGGACTACGCTATCAAACTCCCGTGAGAGAAATGAGTTGTACCAAACCCTGGCGCAACAGCTCGCATAGGGATCGTCAACTTGCATGACACGGAATTCGCGTCTTGTTCTTTTGGGAGCATCAATTAAGCTGTTCACTGTGATCAATTAGTTCGTCACAATTCAATAGTCCGTGCACTCACGAACTAGTTGTTTATCCAGCAGATAGCTATTCAGATGGCGGATTAGAGACTATGGATACATCACCTGTGAGGACGAATCAGACTTGCCCTAAATATCGTGTTTCAGGTATTTATCAATGCCTGGATTTCCGAATGAGAATATGATTAACCCTAGCAGACGGACTCGTGTTTGACCAGTGCAAGGTTAAATGAACTGATCATCGTTGACTAATACTAAGAGTCCCAGGACTTTGACTGTTCATGAACTGATCCTACACGGAAAAAAAACCCGGGTGGTATGGTAACTTTGAGGGTCATGCTGGGAGCGGTGGTAGAGAATAAAGCGATGGACGGTGCTGGTGTGGATCGGGACAGAAGAAAATTGGTGGTCTCCTGCACCGAAGGAGAGTGAACGGGAGGTAGCCTGGGGAATTGACTCTGACCATGAGTGTATAGCAGACGCAGTCGTGTCCTCGTCATTTGCGACGTAGTTGACCGTAGACTCATAACCAGTCTGGACTACATCGAAGTAGTAGAGCCGAAGTAACGCCGTTAACTTTGGTTGCGCGTGAAGGCTCCTATTGTTTATTTTTATACCCCCTCAACTTGGATCGTTTGACTTGGCAGCGCACCCGCGACACCTCTGTCTCTATACAACTTCACCTTTCTACTCATCAAGCCGAAACGCACCGTGGTTCTATCGCGCATCCGTCTCACTCCTGATATATTCCCTTCCTCCAAATCAATCGTCAACGTGTCAACGCCTGCGCTGCTGATCTCACAGCTGAAGCGCTGAAAGCTTCTCCAAGCTCCTTCAAACCCCAAATATCGAGGGTCACACAGCCCTATATTGACCAATCGTGAACAGGTTTTGTTGACCCAAGCTGTTCTAGGCTATTCACTTCTAAATGCTTGCCTGCATGCTCTTTTGAATTGCTTCTCGTATGCACGATATCTACCGCCCACGCATCGTTTACGCAATTATGGATTTGTTACAGGCGGTATGTGGCGTAGGTTTTTGGAGTTTACATCATGCTGATATGATACCGATGTGGTCTGCAGGACTAATATCGTGGTTCGTCTTTGAAATGGACTCTACTAAGTGGATTTGGCGCATCCTGTTTGGCCTTTCCGAGCCTAGCCTTTCAGTGCGTCCAAAAGCTTCTTTCTGGATGGACAACGACGGGGAGCTCGGCTGCAAATCAACAGTGAGGGCTTTGAGATAAATTTTTGGTCCGGAAGTCGACTTACGGTGCGCACAAGAGCACCCTCTGTCTGGACCATCCTCGCTCTCTAGCCGACTTCACCTTTATCTTCCTTTCTACTCATCAAGCCGAAACGCGCCGTGGTTCTAACGCGCATTCACGATAGAATTCTCATTCCTGATATCACTCCCTCGAATTCCTCGATCTCGATCGTCAAAGTTTCAACGCCTGAGTATGCATGCTGGGTATGCTGACGCTGGACTGCAACAGGAGAGTCTGAGTATCAGACTCAGACGTGACAGCTTCTCCATCAACTGTGGTGTTTCAGCGTGCTGGGTCCAGCGCCGCTGCGCACGTCGTCTTTGCTGTGCTTTGGAGCGTTGTTTTATCCGTCACTAATTCGTGATCATTCGGCGCGAGGAAAAAGGAATTGTAGTGAACGGTCCCTGCCATCCGCTTGTATGGCTGTGGATACTGTTAACGTAGGGATATTTCAGTTCAATTGATTGACTTCACACTCATATGTTGCTCATACGTGCTTCACAGATACGGCGTAGCGCAGTACTCGTGGAGAGGGATACAGGTGTATGTGTGTAGGCGTTGCCAGCCCTGACTTGGCTATCTTATGCAATCAAACATGTTTATTGACTGCTCAATACTAGTGGCTAGGCTTCAGGATATTCCCTCTGGAACATCGTTGCTTTCTTCCGTCCGATAAATGTCATCCCGTTACTGCGATCGATTGCCTTCAGTATGTTACAAGTGCTGATGCTTTACTTTACGAATCGGAGTCATCCCCAGGCCATGCATGCAGCCTCGGCATAGTCTGAGCCCGGTGCCACTAATGGTGTTGTCCACAATCCACACTTCCACAATCCACAATTCCACAACATTAAGGTATAAGAACCGATCCCTCTCGATGCTTTCCTCTATCACCATCACACCACTCCTCTAACACCATTACACAACACCTCTACACAACTTCAATGTGCAAAAGCTCGTGGACCATCACCCAGTGTGAGAAGTGCGAGAACATAGTCTCAAGGGAGAAAGATATCGACATCAAATGCGTATGGAAGAAGCACATCGAGAGAGCTCACCGAAAAGGCTATGAGCACGTCGAGGTGTTCAAGGCTTTGTGCAAGGAATTTACAATCGAAGGGGGCGGTCAAATCATCAGTCTGTATGGCTGCCCATACTGTGATTGTTAATGTATGTGTATTTTGGTTTAACAGATTGATCCTCGCGCTCATAACTGCTTCACAGATACAGCGTAGCCCGGCACTCATGACGTTTCTGGATGAGAGCCATACTTGCAAGATAGCAGTGACTCGCGGTCTGTGGGTTCCATATATCGGGGAGACGCATGGTGTGTGCGTTGAAGATTTCTAGAGGTGCAGCACGGGGTGGCGAGGTGCTGATCTGCAAAACCTGGGGTTCAGAGATAATCGTGGTGGCTACCGATGGAGGGGGGTCACGTATCAAGTGCTTGTTGCGCAGTACCAGGGAGACATGTGGATTGGCGTTACCATGATTATGTTTGAAGACCTATGAATATCCATGCATTACAATTTAAACACAATAGAAATACATATGCGTTGTGGCCCAGTAGGCGATAGTTTGCGATGGCCATCGCGGCCCAGTTTCGTGAGGTGGAAATGACCCACACTGGTGCATGTAGGTGCAATCCAGCAGTGAGCGACTGATGAATAAGCACAATGCATCGTACCAGTGTGGACAATCCACTGGTCAATGAACATTTCTATCCGACGATTTTTACACACATGTGGCATGCAGACCTGGCCTAGGTATAAGTACAACGACCAACACACCATCATTTCCATAACTTAGAAACTCGCTCACCCCTCAGTGCTCATCCACACACGCCACCACCTTGTCATGTGCGAAATATTTGAAGTCCAATACGTCTTCATTTGCCCATGCAAGCGCGCGGCTGGGCCTGTTACACCTCATGTCAACAAATGCGAGGAAAGGAAACGAGTAGAGCGACTCTGGTGGTATTGGCATTCTACTGGGAGGCATGGCCATGAACCAGCAATAGCGTGCTCGAGCATGACTGTAGAACAGAAGCTGCCATATAATAGACCTTGTCAGGAATGTTATGAGCGCTTTTTCAAAAGGTAGATGTTCGTCAAATTCGTCAAATCTTATCAAGATGCTGATCTTCCTCCCAGTCCCGCCCGATAAGCATGTTGTTTGAAATGCAAATCAAGCGTGTTCAACTATCATTCAACAAATTCATCATTGATACTGTCGTCGAAAGAAATGAGCTGTAGCACTAGAACAGGACTCAGTAGATCCTACAAGTACTTGAATACATACGATCATTTAATGGAGCCTCGAGTACAGTTGCGACCGTGCCCGTCATCGTGAGATACGCCGACGCTGAGGCACCTTTTCCAATTGCCCCGACAAAGTCCGTCGACTTCCCATTTTCGAATCCGAGCTGATAGTCTGACAGATACCTGGGAAAAGTCGTGTCCTTCATTCCCGTCAGCTGACGCAGTTCGTTGAGGAACCTGAGTGAGCCGGGCTCATACTTCTTTCCTTCGACAAGAGCGAGGTATAATCCTACGAACGTTTGGATGCGCCCGTTGACAATGAGGAGCTCTGGAAGATAATTCGTGGATGTGCGGGGTTGGCTTTGGTTTCCGGGTTGGAAAGATCGAGCCCAATGCGTGGAGAACGGAACATGGCGAGGTCACAAGGCTCGATGGTGGTCGCTTGCGCAAGTACATATAAACAGCTCCTCGGTTGGCTCGGGGCTGAGAGGGCAGCGATGTCCCCCTGCCAAGTAACAGACATACATCAACTCAAGAGTAAAATCTCACCACTGCCCGCTGCGCTCTTGCTCTGCACTTCCATGAGTGAATGGGTCCTCGTGACAGCCTGACTTCTGGAGGTAAAATTCACATTCGAGAATTTCATAGTCCGTCTGAGAGCTGTCATGAATGACTGAAACATAATATCCAGACAATAAAGCGTTTGATATCGAATCAAAACGAGCGGATATGTCACCCTGAGAATATAAAGCAGTTCGGTCAAGCAAAGAGTTGATTGTGTCTCCATGAGCGTCGCGGCGGCGCAGTGCTGGACATAACGCGTTTGGACAAGGATCTACGAGTTCAGGACCATCGCCTTCAGTATCTTTTTCAATGGCGCTGCAAATCGCAATGGAAGCTGAGCGCTGAGGGTCGATCACCTTGCCTTGGAACTTTTCTGTTTTCCGGTGAGGTGGTATCTAGAAAGAATTGAACTGATGTGAGGACTGTACAGTGCGTATGTGAAAATGAAGTTCGTGCTGACCATCATCAGGATTCTGGTCCCTCGTTCGCTTCAAGTCATCATTCACCATCGATACTTCCTCTGGCAGAAGTTCGCCTTGAGATGGGGCGTCCCACAGTTCAGTGAAATTGAGTCTTCGAGCTTCAAGGGCAAGTACGCAAAGCACTGGAATGTCAACGTTGTGGGTGAAGGACGCAACCCGCTTGAAGGTGCAGTGACATGCATGTCACACGGTAATTGTGAATTACAAATTTCGAATTCATCCCATCCGATGTTGAATCGTCCGGTCATGCTCGACTTGAAGGAACCATCGGACTGCTCTTCAATATGAAACCCTTTGATGACCTATACTCGCATGCACACAAATGTTCCTTCCCGCCCCACTTGCTTCCCTCGTCAATTAGCACGGAGGTCAACTTTGAAGTGGTTCTCGAGAGCGCATTGAAAAGTGCCGAGTCGCTTCTCTCAGGAATTCCCTCTTGACGGTACAGGTGTTAAAGACAATGGCACTAGTGGTGAGTTCTTTGTGCACGCTCTGTTTTATCGATGACCGCCTGAACCAATTTTTGAACCAAGTTCGGGCATTATATTCATCTGGAACGAAGAACTCGATGCTGTTTTACGGTGATATCTAGTACATCATCTTATACCAGCATCGATTTCTGTCCAGACACCGTGGTTCTATCGCGCATCCGTGATATCGTTCTCACTCCCGATATAACCCCATCCTCCATCTCAATCGTCAACGCGTCAACGCCTGCGCTGCTGATCTTACAGCTAAAAGGTTTCTCCAAGTTTTGGGTGTTTTCATCATACTGATATGATAACACCGTGGTTTGCAGGACGGGTATGCTGGTTTGGCTTTGAAATGGACGCTGCTAAGTGGATTTGGCGCATCCTGTTTGGCCTTTCCGAGCCTTGCCTTCCAATGCGTCCAAAAGCTTCTTTCCGGATAGACAACGACGAGGAACCCGGCTGTAAACCTTTCAAAGGGGCGGATACAAAATTTCTTCGACGAGGAGTGAGGACCCTGAGATGACCTTTTGGTCCTGAAGTCGACGTACGGTGCGCACAAGAGCACCCTCTTTCTGGAGCATCCTCGCTCTCTACCCGACTTCATTTTTATGTTCCTTTCTACTTAGAAAGCCGAAACGCGCCGTTGTTTTAATGCGCATTCGCGACAGGATTCTCATTCCCGATATCATCCCGTCGAATTCCTCGATCTCAATCGTCAACACCTGAGTATGCATGCTGGCTATGCTGACGCTGAACTGCAACAGGAGAGTCTGAGTACTGGTTTGCTCTCGTCAAGGTCCTTATGATCATATTTTTCATCTTAACTGTGTTCATCTACAGCGGAATTAAAGGTCATCCCGGACCCGTAAGCATAGTGTTCGCTAGCAGCACCGATGCTTACATTCTTTCCTATCTATACTTGAAGGGTTTATCGAATTTTCACAATGGTCAAGCATTCGTCGGTGGCTTTCAAAATTTCGCGTAGACTTTCATCTACGCCTTCTAATCTTTCTGCGGTGTGGAATTGGTGGCAGTCGTCGCGGGAGAGTCCGTTCAATCGCATAGGACTGTCCCTCGGGCTATCAAAGCAACTTTCTCCCGCGTAGTCCTCTTCTGCGTCTTGCCCATCCTAACAATCAGACTTTGCATTAACTGGCAAGACCCTAACTTACCCAGCGCAGCAGCCGGTGAGTGATGAATCTGGAGCAAAATTAAATTCACCGCTCATCTCTTCGATCTACCATCAGACTCGGATGTAACAGCTTCTCCATTGACTGTGGTGTTTCAGCGTGCTGGGTTCGGCGCCGCTGCACACGTCATCAATGCTGTCCCCTTAACCGCTGTTTTATCCGCCACTAATTCATTATCATTCGAGATGATGAAGGCAGGGGTGGGGTGGGCGCTGGGTGGCGAACTTTGCTCTCTTACGCAGCTAAACGTGTTTATTGACTGCTCAATACTAGTGGCTAGGTCTCAGGATATTCCCTCTTCCGTCCGATAAATGTCATCCCGTTACTGCGATCGATTGCCTTCAGTATGTTACAAGCGCTGAAGCTTTGCTTTACGGAGTCATCCCAGGCCATGCATGCAGCTTCGGCATAGTCTAAGCCCAGTGCCACTAATGGTACTGTCCACAATCCACACTTCCACAGTCCACACTTCCACAACATTGAGGTATAAGAACCAATCCCTCTTGATGCTTTCCTCTATCACCTTAACACCATTCCTCTACCATCATTACACAACCTCTCTACACAAACTCAATGTGCAAAAGCTCGTGGACAACCACCCTATGTGACAAGTGCAAGAACATTGTTTCAAGGGAAAAACATATCGACATCCAATGCGTATGGAAGTATCAAATAGAGAGAGCTCAACAAAAAGGCTCCAGTGAGCACGTCGAGGAGTTGAAGGCTTTGTGCAAGCAACATGCGATTGAACGGGGCGGTCAATACATCCTTGTGTATGGCTGCCAATACTGTGATCGTTGATGTATGTGTATTTCGGTTTAACTGATTGATCCTGGCGCTCATAACTGCTTCACAGATACAGCGTAGCACAGCACAGGCACTCCTGACGGAGACGTGTGGATTGGCGTTGCCGTGATTAATGTTTGAACATCTATGAACGTTAACATCCATGCATCCATGTATTGCAATTTAAACACGATTACTATACCAAACTTCTCCTGTATGTAATATGTAGTTCACGGACGACTTCGACATTATACAACAGTACGAATTGTGTACCCTTGATCACGAACATGATTTTGTGCTGTGTATCCATATATAATGTGGCCATGACCAGTCGGAGCTCGTCACTGATCCTGCTTCGATGCATTCTGATAACTAGCCTCAATGCCTTGAAACATCAGCATAATCTCCTTCCATTGTGTGTCGAATACACTGAGCACCGTTCCGAGGTCAGCATCGTTGTGCGTCGAAGTCATGTACCTTGATACCTCTTCCCACTTGGCCTCCCGTCTCGCTCGGTCAGGACCTGCCCGTAAGCTGTACTCAACAACGAACTCCTTCAAGCACGGCAAAATCGCCGAGAGTACAGTAGAAACTTCCAGGGTTTGATCAATCGGAGAAAATCCGACGTGAAAAGTGGTGATATTTGTGTTGCAAACGTCGCCTATTGGGATAGGCGGATTCAACTTTGTTGCGTCGAATACCAAACCAAGGCCTTTGAGATTGGGGCAGGTCGATAGTAA
Organism: Suillus occidentalis; assembly: GCA_016628085.1. NCBI lineage: Eukaryota > Fungi > Basidiomycota > Agaricomycetes > Boletales > Suillaceae > Suillus > Suillus occidentalis. The sequence continues at coordinate 38,059 of JABBWB010000353.1, forward strand.
GGTCACAAGTCCCCGAAAGGTGATTTTGGGTGGTGCCGACCAGAAATATTCGCACCCAAGATAAAGGCGCTCGAGGCATGGCCAGGATTTGACGATGGAACCAAGGGCGTCATCATCAAGCAATGACATACAACATGTCTCAATGTCAACCTCTTTCAGGCCGGAAAAGCGCATGAGGGGAACGAATGTGTGGAGGGTAAATGCTGTGTCGATGGCTTCGTTTTCGGATAATGTGAACATGTATAGTATGAAACACTCCAGAACATCGCAAAGTAAATGGTCATCCAACATGCGTAGACAGCGTGCGATGACAGCTGTGGATTTAACCCTGGAACAACGAAGCTCCAGTTGCCTGCACGGAACAACCCACTCCGCTACTGAACGGGCATCCACATCCATATTCGACAAGCCAATGGACAGCTTGTCCAGGTAAGAGGTACGAAATTGCGATCTGATGGGAGGGTAAAGTCCAGCGAAGTCGATGCACAATTGTTGAAGACCAACAAGATGAGATAACCAGGAGGAGTCTACTTCACTTGGCAATACGAAGGTTGCTTTCCGTAAGTGCTTGAGCTCACAGAGAGCGAGCTGGACGGCTTGAAAAGATACGATTTCACTGTAATAGCAATGAAACGAGAGTTCGACGACTTTCAATCGTGGTGAATGCTTGCTGAGGCCTGATAGCACTGAAGTCATAGTACTCGCCCGCAATAAACACAGGTGGATGAGGTCAGGACTCAGGAGGTAACGCATGCACAGTTGGAGGTCGCGAGGACATCCTTTGCAGCAGAGTACTTGGAGTTTGGGCACCAACAATGACTGTGAACAACAACCCATGATGGCGAAGACGAACTCCGCCTCTATACCCCCGAAAAGATCACACTCCTTGTTTCCCAGAATGCGCACCCGGGGCGCATATCGCTCGAAGATGGCCCAATCTGCACTGGTTACAGGTCTTCGAATGATCTGACATTGATATGATATGATGAAAGCAACAATTAGCACGAAGTGCGAAGTACGTACAAGCTTCCGTTCAGGGGTCCTGATCCATAAATCGTGAGGCAAACAAGTGAAGAGGGGTTCCAAATCATCCAGCTCGGTCCATAGCACATCCAAAGCTATATCTTTGAAGGAATGACAGACACGAGAGAGGGCAGCTAGAGAACGTCGCGAGGCCTTCTGACGATGCCGAGAGTAATCATACCAATAATCTATGCCGCAAGGGTGATAGATGTTAGAGAAAATATGTGCCAAGATCTCTGAGATGAGCAGGCATGCGTGCATAGTGATGTGGTTCGTACGGTGGTGTGATTAGCGCTTGAAATCTGTGTGCCAGGTAGTCTCCCCTAGCCAGACCATATAGAAGGAAGACAGTCGTTTATGTGCCAGGTGTCAACAAAAAAGTGCAGCAAGCTGCTTACTAATAATCTTCGAGCTACAACTCCGAGTAGCCAGTGATACTAGTACGCCATGGTATACTAGTGCTGAGTTTTCACAGTTTCCTGTGTGTCTTGCGGTATATATCTTTCTGACCCACCAGAAACTCATCATGCATTCCACGGGGCTGTACGAGTGCTCAATCACTGTCACTGGCCAAAACCGTGAGGCACTTGGGGTCCATACTACCAGCGTATTATAAAGAGTCAACGTTGTCAAATTGGGTGGCCTTGGTTTGAATGATCGTGGAGCCAGGAGTGTTGGGTGGAATATCGCAATGCCGCAGACTGTGGGATTGCTCGGACATGTTAGATGATTGTCGTATCTGATTCAGTGTTAACTCACAGGCGCTATGCATTTTTGTAGCGACACTGCGTAGAAATGTTGCCTCTGTCTAGAGACTTGCTTGGATTGCAGATCTACGAATGCTGGCGAGCATCAGTAGGGATGCGGCGAGTGCCGAAGTAAGTTCGACATGCACACTCTAGATAATAATCGTCTGATGGACATACTGTCACATCAGTTCAGAACCTCAAAACGCACTAAACTCAGTTTGACCTTTTCTTGGTCACAGACGAACTGCGTAGATCTCGTTGCTGATCAGCGTGTGAGTTTAGGCTGCCATCTGACTGTGAGGGTATTTTTATTGCACCGGTTTCATGTATTCAAGTTGGTACTGAAGTTGCTTTGCAGATGGAAAAACGAGTCACTGCAATTTCAGGAGGGTTGTCCTCATTTCTGAGTCCGTTCAATCACTTGGCTACTCCTACGCGTGGAATTTTGCCATGATGCGCATCAAAATTACTCTAGCAGAGGACGTACTTACACAAATACGTATCTGCGAGGACCGAACTTGAAGTCGACCCCCGCCATCGCGCGCGCGCAAGGATTGAGAACGACTCGCAAAGACTCGCTATTTACTACGCCATGTTGATGTCAAGGTAAGTATACTAGTATTATGTACTTCGAACAGTTGTTTGTAAAATGACAGTGCCGTCAGAATTAGATGCTGCCTTGCTTGATCATCGACTCATGATCCATTGTATATTTCCCCCATTGACAGCACTAGTACGCTTCTCCATTTCGAACAGTCCTAATTTGAACGTGGATTCTCTTTGTACCGAAACTAGATCCCGCACACCATCATTCGTCGCTCTTTGGTTCCACAAACATGCCAGCGCCATAGTACCTTGCCTCACCATTAACCTGTGCCTCATTACCAAGGTGTGCCCCGTTTGGCAACGAAAGCTGCAGAATCGCAGAGGCCTGTGGAAGATGGAACGAAGCGTTCTTGAAAACTCTGCGTCCCCGTCCTTTTGCATGAGAAGGCTCTTCTTCAGACGACTTATACTTGTGTGCGAAGAACTCCTCTCGACGTTCCCAGCCATCTTCGACAGCACATATAAGAACAGGATGAAGGACAACGTTGAAATGATTCTCGAGGACATCAAAAAGCGCCGAGTCAGTTCCCTTGAGGTATTCCCTTTTAACGCTTGCCTTGCGGTAGAGGTGAGTGAGAGGGAAAGCGACGAAAGTGGAGCCTTTTTCATGTAATTCTCTGATTTCATCGACGACAGCTTGCAACACTTTCTGGTCCAAGTTGGGATAAGTGTTGATGCGAGATGCAATGTACTGGTGACGACGAACGGCCTCTCTCAAGGGAGTGTAACTTGGCCCCCGACATCGAGGTGCTTGCTCGACGGCTTCGACGTCATACTGGAGCACCAGTCGTGTGCCCTTGGTGACGGGCATGACTTTGTGCTCCGTGTCTGTGTAGAATGCAACCACAACTGGCTGGAGCTGGTCACCGGACTTTTTGGAATGCGAAATTGTTGGATGCATGTTGACAACTGTCTCAACGCCTTGATGCCTCAACATAAGATCTCCTCCCTCCCAATCTGTGTTGAGTGCGACGAGCACCGTTCCATGGTGAGCATCGCTGTGTGTCGAGTCGCGATGCCAGTCAAAATGACCTCCTTCGCCGTATATGGCGAGCTTGTATAACTTGAGAGTGACGCTTTTCCCAACGAACATACTTGTTGCGAGTTCATCCTGGATATGGATCACGAACGATACATAATATGATTTCTTATCCCCTTGTAAACTGAAGGCGAGCTCATCCGC
>JABBWB010000354.1:0-41235 GCA_016628085.1 Suillus occidentalis
ACAGTCACTTGCATCGACAAAAGGGCGCTGACTGCATTTGAACCGAACAGTGGCAAGCCAGGCCTCATGCGGTTTTAGCATGCCTCGTTATTATTACTCCAGCCAATCGATAATGGGCGCTTTCAAAACACATGTTCAGCTGTCTGTTCACCTGCGACTACTACCATCAACTAGTACATCTCTCGCTGCCAAAAAAGCTTCAAAGATTCATACTCACTCGTCCTTCCGATCTACTCAATGAACGAAGACCAATCTCCTCGAAGAAGCGTTTGGGATTACTGAAACGAAGTCGTTCAAACCCTCATTGGTAGAGGAGAGAGGCCGGAATGCAGTCATTGATGTATGGATTTTGCCATTGCAATTATGCATTGTTTCTAATTATGATCACAGTCGTACTCTCCCTCGCCTTCGAGGAATGGATCTCGCAGTAGATTATCGAGGTTGATTCCCAAGCGCTTGAGCAAGCACCTCGCTCGAAGCGCTGAACAGTCTCCCAACCCTGGACTCACAGCTACATGTTCTAGCACACGGGATCTCACACACCCTCAGACAAGCCAGGTATGTGCAATTATTAGTGCGTTCTGTGTGCGATCTAACCATGAACAACCTCAGGATCTTCCACAACTCACCACTACCGCTCCCGAGCCAGATCTCGACCAGGCTCCCGAGCCGAGCGCCGCAAAATCAAGCCCCAATATCACAGTTCGCAATGTCCTCATCTCTCTTTTGATCATGTGCTAAGCGCCCTCATTAGTCTGAACAACCTGACCCAAAGCTTGTACAGGCAACACTTGCGAAGGCCAAAGCAGGTGTCAGCGGGATGGGGCATGTTTCAGGAATAGTGGAAAATGTTGCTTCAGCACCCGACAGCCTGCAATTCGTTCCGGATACGATCGACTCATTCTCAAACATTCTCAAACCATTGGAGAAGTTCAACTCTGTCGCTACAACGCTTGCAAATGTGCGGGCGTCTATCTCAATTTTGTAGCTGGCTGATCTTCGTACATAGGTCCATCCCTACGCAAAGGTGGCATTGAGTATCTTCGCCTACGCATCCAAGGTGTGCTCGATTCTATATTATTACACTTCGCAGGTGATTAAGATTATATACGTAACAGATGATTCTCGACCAGGCGAACCGGGATGTTGAAGTGTCCCGGCTGCTCTCGAAGATTTCGGACGTCTATGCTTTACTAATGGAAGGGGAGGGCTTGGCTAGAATTGCATCTATGCCAGAGATATGCGAAAAGATTGCGCGGCAGACGCTAGAGTGTGCCGACTTTGTCGTTCACTACTCGGATATGAAGAGTTTTTGTGAGTCTATTCCACCACAGCGTTGCCCCAAGACTCAGTAATTCCTTACAGGGCGAAGGCTTCGCAAGCACGTCTTCGACGAAACAGAGGCCACGATCCAGCGTCACAACGAGGTTCTCGACAACCTCATGCAACAATTCAGAGATAAAATGGTTCTTACCAGCACCGAAACCGTCCACCGTATTGGTACGATTAACTTTAAGTTCTCATCGAACCTTGTCTGAAATCCGATACCTCAGCCGAGAATCAAGACATTAATGACATGGAATACGTGCGTGGTGCCGGTCGAAATACCGCCAAGAATTGTCTCCCAGGCACTCGGGAAGACATCCTGTCCGAGATCAAGTGCTGGATCCGTAGCACGGGTGAAGACGTGCCGCGCGTCTTGTGGTTGTCCGGCACAGCAGGGAAAGGCAAATCAGCCATCGCTCATACCATAGCCAACTGGTCTCATGAGCGCGGGGGGATGCGAGCTTGTTTCTGCTTCGACCGCACAAGGGAAGCCGAACGTCGCCACGAAAAGATATTCACCACAATCGCACGCGACTTGGCTGATTGCGATATCACCATGCGAGGAGCATTGGCGCGTGCGGTTCGCGACGACAACGAATTGAAGCACACCATCGACGTCTCAAGACAATGGCAGGAGCTAGTTGTAGGACCGATGAGAGAGGCCTCGAAAGCAATCACTGCACCCGTGCAGATAATCATCGATGCATTGGACGAGAGTGGTGACGCGAATACCCGGGAACAAATTCTTCGTCTGCTGTCTCGAAAAACGGACGCTCCTTCCTCCCAGCCCGCTGAGCTACCAGTAAATGCCCGTATCATCATCATCTCCCGTCCACTCCAAGATATTCACAATACCCTGGATGCATCACACGTCCGTCATATCTCCATGGATGATATCCCGCCTGCGTCCACACACAATGACATCCAGTTATACATTTCCACCAGGCTCGCAGGGCTGCGCAACTGCTTCAACGACGCGCACTTCAAGACGCTTGCCGAGAAATCCGATGGTCTGTTTGAATGGGCTCGTCTCGCCTGTGAGTACATCAAGGGCACAAACAGAGTTGGCCCGAGTCCGGCGGACAGATTCAATGCTGTGGTTGCCGGGACATCTGAAACAGGAACACGTCTGTTGGATATGATGTATGCACGCATTCTGGAAGAAATCATGCCGAAGCGCGAGCACAGGGAGGCCATGCCAGTGTTTTGCTCAGTGATGGGGCAAATTCTTGCCTCATTGGAACCACTTCCCGTGCCTGCTTTGACGGCTATGCGACTGCATTTTCCTGATGGGCGCGGCAGTTACGATGTGGAAGGTGTCATCAAGTCCCTAGGCTCGCTTGTCACCGGTATCACGGATCCTCAAGCTCCCATACGTCCCCTCCATGCATCCTTCTACGACTTCCTCACAGACAAATCGCGGAGCCAGGACTTCTTCGTTGATGCATCAGCGGTACAACGAGATCTTGCCTTTGCCACGCTTCGAGTCATGGACTCGGAGCACGGGCTTCGCTTCAACATCTGCTCCTTGGAGAATTCTTACTTACCCAACTCGTCTGTCCCTGACTTGGAAAAACGAGTCAAGGAATCCATTTCGGTCGAGCTATCATACTCATGTCGATTTTGGGGGACTCATGTCAGCTCGACGTTTTTCAAATTGTCGCTCGCCAAGGAAGTCGAAGCTTTCTTCGATGGAGAGCGCCTTCTTTGGTGGTTGGAAGCACTGGCTCTGATGAAAAGCATCGGCGGCTCGGTAGTGACTCTCTTATCTACTATAGATTGGTTTTCGGTGCGCAGCTCAATTTCATTCTTTGTCCAACAAATTCTTATGAGTAGTGGGGTGGTCGTAGGGTCATGCCGATTTCACGCATGTCAGTGACGCTGCCAGGGATACCCTGCGTTTCGTCCGAACTTTCGCAAGCACCATTTTGCGTAGCACTCCCCATCTATATCTATCCGCCCTTCCGTTCGCTCCAAGGCAGTCGAGAATGTTCCGCAAGTTCGCCGCAAAGTTTCCTCGCACCCCTCGCATTGTTGCCGACCACGTCGAAAATTGGCCTCAGATGGAAAAGATCATCCACGCAAATGGCCGGGTTTGCTCAGTTGCAATGTCGCCAGACGGAAAACGCATCGCGTGTGGTTTAGATGACAGAACGATCCAGGTGTGGGATATAGAGACTGGCGAGGCATTGTATGCCCCTCTTCGAGGCCACACTAAAGTTGTTGAGTCTGTCGCATTCTCGCCGGATGGACGTTGCATCGTTTCAGGTTCATGGGACAGAACAGTCCGGGTGTGGGATGCGAAGATTGGCGAGGCATTAGGATCCCCTCTCAAAGGCCACACTGACGCAGTGATATCAGTCGCAATCTCACCGGATGGGAAACGCATCGTGTCTGGATCGAACGACATGACGATTCGGGTGTGGGATATGGAGACATGCGAGGCATTTGGTACCCCACTCCAAGGGCACACGAGCTGGATTTGGTGTGTCGCAATCTCACCGGATGGGAAGCGCATCGTGTCTGGATCGCTCGACAACACAATTCGGGTGTGGGATATGGAGACTGGCGAGGCATTAGGTGCCCCACTGCAAGGGCACACAGACACGGTTCGGTGTGTTGCAATCTCACCGGATGGGATGCGCATCGTGTCTGGTTCGGACGACAACACCATCCGGGTGTGGGATATGGAGACTGGCAAGGCTTTGGGTGCCCCCCTCCACGGTCACACTGGCTGGGTGATATCAGTTCAAGTTGCAATCTTATCAGATGGAAAACGCATTGTGTCCGGTTCGTCTGACCAGACAGTCCGAGTGTGGGATGCGAAGACTGGCGAGGCATTAGGATCCCCTCTCCAAGGCCACACTGGCTTAGTTCATTCTGTCGCAATCTCGCCAGATGGAAACCGCATAGTCTCCGGTTCAAGTGACAAGACGATTCGGGTTTGGGATGCTGACACCAATATGGGCAAGGCATCGGTTACCTCCCTCCAAAGCCACACTGGCTCCGTCAACTCTGTTGCAATCTCGCCAGATGGACATTGCATTGTGTCCGGTTCAGATGACGAGACAGTTCGGGTGTGGGATATAAAGACTGGCAAGGCATTAGTTGCCCCTCTCGAAGGGCACACTCGATCTGTTCTGTCAGTCGCAATCTCGTCGGACGGAAAGAGCATTGTGTCTGGTTCAGCCGACAAGACCATCCGCAAGTGGAATGTGGCAACTGGGGAGGCATCGGGCGTTCTCCAAGGTCACACTGACTGGGTTCGGTCGGTCGCAATCTCTCCGGACAGAAATCATATTGTGTCTGGTTCAGATGACAGGACAATCCGGGTGTGGCATATTGGGACTGGCGAGGCACGTCCTCTCACTGGGCACTCTGACTGGGTTCAGTCTGTCGCAATTTCATCGGACGGAAATCGCATAGTGTCTGGTTCGGATGACAAGACGATTCAAGTGTGGGATATGGGGGCTGGCCAAGTATCAGGTGCTCTGCTCAAAGGTCACACTGACTATGTCCTCTCTGTTGCAATCTCGCCGGATGTATGTCGCATTGTGTCTGGCTCACAAGACAAGACCATCAGGGTGTGGGATATGGGGACTGGCGAGCTATTGGGTGCCCCTCTCCGAGGTCACACTAATAACGTTAACACTGTTGCAATCTCTCCATATGGCAATCACATCGTGTCTGGCTCGTCTGACCAGACCGTCCGGGTGTGGGACATGCAGGCTGGCAAGAAAGTTGGTTCCCCTTTCCGAGGGCACACCGGACGCGTTCTTTCTGTCGCAATCTCGCCTGATGGCAAACGCATCGTCTCTGGCTCATCCGACAAGACCATCCGGGTGTGGGATATAGACTTTCTGACCCGGCACCGACCATTATGTTTTTCATCCGACCCAATTCATGCCCTTTATTCGGCCTCCTCCTTTCTTCAAGATTCTGAAACCTCAGCCCCCTATGGCCCGAACGAGCAGGGATGGGTTGTAGGTCCCGAAGGACGACTCCTTTTTTGGATCCCACTCAACTTCCACCCGGCGACGTATGCCCCAGGCAACACGCTGATTATAGCCAACAATGCCCTGCAGCTGGACTTGAGTCGCGTCGCACACGGCACATCATGGCACAAGTGTCGAACATAGTCGTAGCTTGTATTACCTTCACGGTAGTATCAGCTGCCTTCGGGCGTGTACTTATGCTGATCGACTGAAGATCTATGCGCATTCTACAGATTCCATACAATGTACTCCATTCTTCCGTTCTACTACAGTTAATGGACTCAGCCTCGTAAAATTGTTGCTAGCTGCACGACGATTTCGTTCACTACGATTACACACTCCTCACGTCGCTACTATACTCTCTATACAGCTTCTCCGTTTACTTCCTGCAGTGCGCAAATCAGAACTCGATGTGAACCAGAACCACCACTCGACAGGCAGCTCGGGTGTAAGCAGCTGCTCATCTGCAGACTGCAATGAGTCTCTCCCAAATATTTCTTCGTTTATGATGTGCATCTACCGGGAGGAAGGGCAGGAGGATAGGCGAGCGATAGGGAGAGGAGGAGGTGAGGGGGAGAGGAGGCCATGTGTGGAAGTTGTCGGAGAGGAATGGTTTCCGTGAACCTGTAACAACATATATTCAAACGTGGTGTGGATCTGCAAGATGAGACCAATCACTGTTGCACTTGCCACTGAGATAAGCAGGATGATACGTAGTGGTGCTCACTTCCAAAGGGTTTTGTTTTATGAAGGTCAGCAGGGCAGCAACACGTCGCGATCACGTTGGTTTGATGATGAGTTGACGGGGGCTAATTTAAATTAGCAGGATGACATATATGATTGATGCACTGGAGCATGTTAAGGTACAGATGTACTAGCATATAGACGGTAGAAGGAAGCCTGCAGTGGGCGCGACTCACCAAAAATACAGAAAGATGCCTAAGCCCCATCACGCTGCACCTCCTAGCACAGTGGTGATCTGACCCAGACGTCAAGATCACCCAGCCTCAGGATAATTCTGCATCATTCGCCTAAGCTCCACCTCTGGAACCCTCGTCTTAAATTTGATAGCACACGGGACATCTGGCATTGCCACGTTCGTGAACCCCATGTCATCCTGCGGCTTCGTGTGATCCAGACTGAGCTGGAAGGCCCAAAGAATAAGAGCCGAATTTATGAACACCGATCTGCAAAATTTCAGATGAGATTGGGAAATCGTATACGTGGAAAGAACTGTAACCTGTTGGCGACGTGTTGGCCTGGGCATACGCTGGAAAGAAGGTTAATCAACGAAAGTAGTTTGTATGTGACGAGAGACGGCACTTACCGACGGCCAAACCCATATACAAAGAATGCGAGATCGTTTCTCAGGCGACCTTCGTCATCAATCCAGCGCTGAGGCTTGAATGCATCAGGCTCAGGGTAGACTTCTGGATCTCGAGAGATGGCCCTGATGCGGTGATAATTTGACTTGTTGTATCTTGAAGGACATCAACTTACCAGTGATTGCCAACGATCGTAGTACCGGCGGGAATGCAATAGTTTTCCTGCCAGCGGATGTCAGATTACTCTATATAACAAATCGCGTAGGAAAGACTTACCCAAATCACATCTTGAGTAGTTCGATGAGGCACCCCTGGGGTGAACTGTATAAAGTTCAGGTTCAAGACCAATTAAATCAGAGACCCGCCTTCAGCAGCCAACGGCCTCCATCTCAATGCCTCAGAGACAAAGGCCTCCAGACGAGGAAGGGATGATCTGTCGGTGAAGGTCGGTGCTTTGGTAAAAATAATTCAATTTACAGAATTGCGATGCGAAAGAAAACACGAGCTACCTCGCTTCCTTCCAATGACTTCATCAAGCTCGTCCTGGACTCTAGCTTGCTCGTCAGGAAAATGGGCAGCAGCCATTAGGACTGTACATATCGCCATAGCAGTCTGCAACTTTATATCAATGTACATAGTCGGAAAGAAAAGAAAGATGCCTCACCGTTTCGGTTCCAGCTCCAAAAAATGCGCCAGCCAGATACGCCATCTCGATCTCTGTAAAGCCATACAGACGCTCATTCTCTAGAATATATTTTGCAAACGAAGGGCCGATGTCCTCATTGTTCTGCTGTGGAACAACTCAAGCATCATGTAAAGGTAGGCAACGCAACGCGTACCATTTGCAGTTTCACGCGATTCAGCTGGCCTGTGTAGAGTCGCCCGGTCCTCTCGAATTCGTCCTGTAATTCTGGCGCATATCCAGGAAGATATTTGAGCCAAGGTATCGAATCCACCAAGTAATGACCATGGCGCAGGATTGTACGAAGTCTCCTGGTGAGCTCGCGAGCCTCTCTAATTTCGGGGTCGGTTGCTGATGTCGGCGTGGTCTTCCCATATGCGACTTTCAAGATCGTCGATGCGGCATAACTTTCAACGACCCCCAAGTAGCACATTATCAGACCTCAGCGCTGCACGTAGGAGATCGCTTACGTTATTGCATGGTTCTGAAAGTTGTCTGGATCGTCAAGAAGGTTGAGGATCATGTTTCTCGCTTGTGACATCTGCAGAGGCTGATACTCCTCAGCTGATTTGGGCTGGAGATGCGACTGAAGTGCTCTGTATAGTAAGATGAGTGCTGTTGAACGTTGAACCTTTACAGTATCGTAGGGACGAACCTACGCGACTGACGGAACCTGTCCCCGGCGTGTGCCAAAACGATGCTCAGTCCGCGTGTAAGAATGTCTCCAGCAGCAAGGTGAGGTCGATCAGCTACCAGTTTACCCTGCTTCTCCATTATATCCACCGCAGCCTGCCACGGAATGTGTAGTCTGGAGATGATAGCTTATCATGAAGTGACTCACTTTGTATCGACCGATAATCACGGTGGTCCGGAGTCCCGATCGAATAGTGATCAAAGGGCCATACTCGTCAATCCACCGCGCTACAGTGAGAGATGCACTGATCATCAATGAGGTATGATCAGATTACCAAAACGAAAAGGTCAATATAAACTTCACTTTTGAAGGGGCAGGAAGTGTCCCCGAAGTCGCCTGGTAGGAGGAGAAGGAGGAAGGTAGGATTTACGAAGATAAGCACGGATAATCACTCCTATAGCCAAGACGCAAACTGTAGCACCGAGAACGAGCTGCGTGTTGCCAGACATGCGCAAGTCAGGAAGCGGTAGCATGACTGATTGGAAGAGTGAAAAAGATGGGACTCTTTTAAAGCACTCCAAGAGATAGGCACTTCAATTTGGCAAGCAGGGAAGCGAGCACATGATGCGGGGAACTGGGCGCAGTGATCGTCAACTTGGAGTCTTGAATGCGTGGCACTCGGGAGTTTAATGGTGCGTTCGTCATGTGGTCACCAAAATCATGCATGGAGGAAGCTTACCATCAGTACCGAGGATGCATATGGAAGCAGATACCCTAATTATCGTGACCGCAGCCACGTCACTGATAGCGTATAGAATGTATTGGGAAGCCTAGCCTGTTTCGAAAACGGAGCTGACTAGTGTATACAGACCTATCGAGACTCGGAGGCCGAACAGAAAGTTGACTCTGACCTATTATGCAAGGTGCACCGCGCACATACACGCATGATACAAATCATGATGGCATCCAATGTGATCACCGATCACATGTACATAGCTAAGCCACTTGCCAAACTCGAAGTCGGTAATTGGAAAGATGGAGTTGGCAGTAGTGCTGATGCAAAAGGTGTGGAGGGCATCCTAGATTTGCAGAGATATTATTGAGATCTGATAATCCAGAATACCTTGAGAGCACCTACCATGCGACTGAGTGTTGCAGTGCAGCAGTTTTCAACTCGGCGACTTGTGTCAAATATGCACAAAGCAACGACCCGGAGACGGCCCCGAATTCGCCTTGCGCCCGATTAACCTGCAGCCTTCCATGTCCTTGTTACAGCATGATAAGTATCTGGCGCTTCCAAAGGCACGTTCATCAGTTATATAATAAGGTGTTAATAAAATACCTCGTTGCAGATATGCAGCAGGCGCCCGTCTCTCTATCTCACCCATCACGCCATTTGCACCAGGACACCTCTTAACACGCACACCCACCCATCCTTCCCGCTTCAAGTTACTCGATGAAAAAGCCCTGGGAGCGGCTGAAGCCAAGTCGTTCAGAGCCACATTTAGTAGAGGAGAGAGGCAGGAGGGCGACCAGTCGCGATGTATGGGCTTGCGTCTTTACAATCATGCATCGTTCTAACGATTACAGCCGTCCTCTCTCACACCTTCGAGGAATCGGTCTCGTGGACGACCCCTGGGGTCATTTTGCAAATTCTTTGGCAAGGTGACCCAGCGCTTCACTCGAAGCGCTCGACAGTCTCCCAACCCTGGACCCACAGCTGCAAGTTTCAGCCCACAGGACATCCAATCCGTTCATTTAACCAAGGCACGTGCAATCTTTACTCTGAGCGTACCCTGTGTGCCAAGATTACTACTCATCACTTATGCAGGATCTCACCGTTCCGACACTTGAACCGAATCCTGAGCAGTCTTCTAATCCAGGGATCGTAGAAGTAAGTTTGACAGACGTCGTGCGCCATGTTTCTATTCAGCTCTTTCGATGATGTGTTAACATTTACAACAAGGCCGAACATCTTGACCCAAAGTCTGTGAACGAAAGCATCACCAATGCTACCAAGGATCTCGCAGCCATCGGTCAGGTCCCAAAAATAGTCCAAAATGCTTCTTCAGAGGCTGGCAACCTACAATCCGTCTCTGATACCGTCGACACGTTCTCCACCCTTCTTACACCATTGAAAGCATTTAACACCATTGCCAACGAGATCGCAAATGTACGGCCATCTATATCTCTTCTACACGTAACTAACATTCACATGCAGGTCCATCCCTACGCGAAGGTGGCATTGAGTATCTTTACTTGCGCATCCGAGGTAGACTTCTTTCTCAGTCGTCGCCGTCGCCGGGTCGATGACGTTTACGTTTTGGTAACAGATGATTCTTGATCAGGCAGACCGTGATGTCGCTGTTTCCCGTCTGCTCTCAAAGATATCCGAAGTTTTTACTTTCATCACGGAAGAGAAGGAATTGATGAAGATTCAATCCATGCTCGCGACGTATGGGAAGATAGCGCAGCAGACACTGGAGTGCGCTGATTTTATCAGACATTACGCTGAGACCAAGAGCGTCTGTGAGTTGGTCCCACTGCTTCACCCCCCAAGACTTAATGTTACCTGTTTTTATAGGGATAAGACTTGGCAAGCACGTTTTTGACGAAACGGACGCCACGATCCAGAGCTACAACGATGTCCTCGACAGTCTCATGCAGCAATTCAGAGACCTGGCGGCTCGCGATACCGTTGTGATCGCCCACCATATGGGTAAGAGTCGGGTTCTGGGTCTTTTTGAGCCTTTTTTGACATTTCGCGATCTCTGGCATAGCTGAGAGCCTGGACCTCGCGGGCATGGAGTACGCAACGGGTGCCGGACTAAATACGTCTAAATGTTGTTTGCCGAATACTCGACAAGACCTTCTGAAGAATATTCAGAACTGGATTAGCAGCACCGAGGAAGGTGCTCCACGCGTCTTATGGTTGTCGGGCACAGCGGGCAAGGGTAAATCGGCCGTTGCGCATACTATAGCCAACTGGTATGTCGACCAAGGTGGTCTTGGCTCATGCTTTTGCTTCGATCGTACTCGACAAGCGGATCGCCGTCAGGACAAAATATTCACGACCATCGCAAGCGATTTAGCGGACTGCAACCCTGTCATGCGGCGAGCCTTGGCAACAGCGGTTCGTGATCACAACGGACTCAAGCGCACTCCAGATATCACAAAGCAATGGCAGCAACTAATCGTTGGACCGACAAACATAGCCTCAAAAGACATCGCTGCACCTATCCTGATTGTCATCGAGGCGTTGGACGAGAGCGGTGAAGCTAATTCCCGGGAACAGATTCTTCGTCTGCTCGCTGGCAAACTGAACACTTCCACCTCACAACTAGCCGAACTCCCAGCCAACTTCCGCATTCTCCTCACTTCCCGTCCCTTCGAAGACATTAACAACGCTCTGCACGCCGCACCACATGTTCGCCACGTTTCTCTCGATGACATCTCACCTGTATCCACCGAACTCGATATTCAACTCTACGTCTCCCACAAGCTGGAAGATCTACGTCATGTCTTCGATGATACCCACTTCAAGTCGCTTGCTCTGAAATCTGATGGCCTATTTGAATGGGCTCGTCTCGCCTCAGAATACATCAAGAGCACCAACGTCGTGAGCCTAGGCCCGATGCGCCGTTTCCGTGAGATTTCGGAAACATCGGCCAAAGGCGTACACCTGTTGGACGAGATGTACCAACACATGTTGGAAGATATCATGCCGAAGCACGTGCACAAAGAAGTGATACCTGTCTTTCGGTCTGTGATGGGTCAAATTCTTGCATCATCGGAACCACTTCCCATCAATGCGTTGAACGCAATGCGGCAGTGTTTCCCATGTGATGATGACCGCTACGATGTGAAATTACTCATGGGGCATCTTGGCTCGCTTGTCTCTGGCACATCGGATCTTCACACACCCATACGCCCCCTCCATGCATCCTTCTACGACTTCCTCACAGATAAATCGCGGAGCCAGGACTTCTTCGTTGATGCATCAGCGGTACAACGAGATCTTGCCTTTGCCACGCTTGGAGTCATGGACTCGGAGCACGGGCTTCGCTTCAACATCTGCTCTCTGGAGAATTCATACTTGCCCAACTCGTCTGTCCCTGACTTGGAAAAACGAGTCAAGGAATCCATTTCGGTCGAGCTATCATACTCATGTCGATTCTGGGGAGCTCATGTCAGCTCTACGTCCTTCGAATCGTCGCTCGTCAAGGAAGTGGAAGCTTTCTTCGATGGAGAGCGCCTTCTTTGGTGGCTGGAAGCATTGACTCTAATGAAAGGCATTGGGGGCTCGGTAGTGACTCTCTTATCTGTCACAGATTGGTTTTCGGTGCGCAGCTCAATTTCATTCATTGTCTAACAAATTCTTATGGGTAGTGGGGTGGTCGTAGGGTCATAGCGAGTTCACGCATGTCGGTGACGCTGCCAGGGATACCCTCCGTTTTGTCCGAACGTTTGCAAGTGCCATTTTACACAGCACTCCCCATCTATACCTGTCCGCTCTGCCATTCGCTCCAACGCAGTCGAGAATATTTCGGAAGTTCGCCGCAAAGTTTCCTTGCACCCCCCGCATTGTTTCCGACCATGTCGGAAATTGGCCTCAGATGGAAAAGATCATCCACGCGAATGACAGAGTTTACTCAGTTGCAATGTCGCCAGACGGAAAACGCATCGCATGTGGTTCGTGTGGCGGAACGATCCAGGTGTGGGATATAGAGACTGGCGAGGCATTGTATGCCCCTCTTCGAGGCCACACTAGCGATGTTTCGTCTGTCGTATTCTCGCCGGATGGACGTCGCATTGTCTCAGGTTCATCGGACGAAACAGTCCGGGTGTGGGATGCGAAGACTGGCGAGGCATTAGGATCCCCTCTCCAAGGCCACACTGACGTGGTTTGGTCTGTCGCAATCTCACCGGATGGGACACGCATCGTATCTGGATCGCGCGACAAGACGATTTGGGTGTGGAATATGGAGACATACGAGGCATTTGGTGCCCCACTGCGAGGGCACACAGGCGAGGTTCAGTGTGTCGCAATCTCACCGGATGGGAAGCGCATCGTGTCTGGATCGTACGACGACACAATTCGGGTGTGGGATATGGAGACATGCAAGGCATTTGGTACCCCACTGCAAGGGCACACAAAACTGGTGCTGTGTGTTGCAATCTCAACGGATGGGAAGCGCATCGTGTCTGGTTCGGACGACAACACCATCCGGCTGTGGGATATAGAGACTGGCGAGGCATTGGGTGCCCCTCTTCAAGGTCACGCTAGCGCCGTTATGTCAGTTGCAATCTTGTCTGATGGAAACCGCATTGTGTCTGGTTCGTATGACCAGACGGTCCGAGTGTGGGATGCGATGGCTGGCGTCGCATTAGGGTCCCCTCTCCACTGCCACACCGACTCATTTTCGTCTGTCGCAATCTCACCGGACGGAAACCGCATAGTCACTGGTTCATACGACAAGACGATCCGGGTGTGGGATGCCGACACCATTATGGGCAAGGCATCGGTTGCCGCCCTCCAAAGCCACACTGGCTCCGTCAACTCTGTTGCAATCTCGCCAGATGGACATTGCATTGTGTCCGGTTCAGATGACGAGACAGTTCGGGTGTGGGATATAAAGACTGGCAAGGCATTAGTTGCCCCTCTCGAAGGGCACACTCGATCTGTTCTGTCAGTCGCAATCTCGTCGGACGGAAAGAGCATTGTGTCTGGTTCAGCCGACAAGACCATCCGCAAGTGGAATGTGGCAACTGGGGAGGCATCGGGCGTTCTCCAAGGTCACACTGACTGGGTTCGGTCGGTCGCAATCTCTCCGGACAGAAATCATATTGTGTCTGGTTCAGATGACAGGACAATCCGGGTGTGGCATATTGGGACTGGCGAGGCATGTCCTCTCAGTGGGCACTCTCACTGGGTTCGGTCCGTTGCAATCTCATTGGACGGAAATCATGTAGTGTCTGGCTCGGATGACAAGACAATTCAGGTGTGGGATATGAGAACTGGCCAAGCATCAAGTGCTCCGCTCAAAGGCCACACTTTCCGTGTCCTCTCTGTTGCAATCTCGCCGGATGTATGTCGCATTGTGTCTGGCTCAATCGACGAGACCATCAGGGTGTGGGATATGGGGACCGGCGAGCTATTGGGTGCCCCTCTCCGAGGTCACACTGATAACGTTAACACCGTTGCAATCTCTCCAGATGGCAAGCGCATTGTATCTGGCTCGGATGACAAGACCGTCCGGGTGTGGGACATGCAGACTGGGGAGGGAGTTGGTGTCCCTTTCCGAGGGCACACCGGACCCGTTTTGTCTGTCGCAATCTCGCCTGATGGCAAACGCATCGTGTCTGGCTCCGAAGACAAGACCATTCGGGTGTGGGATATAGACTTTCTACACCGACACCAAACATTTGAAATGCCGGCACTATGTTTCTCATCCGACCTAATACATGCCCTTCATTCCGCGTCCTACTTTCTTCAAGATTCTGAAACCTCAGCCCCTTCTGGCCCGAACGAGGAGGGATGGGTTGTAGGTCCCGAAGGACGGCTCCTTTTTTGTATCCCACTCAATTTCTACCCGACGACGTATGCCTCAGACAACATGCTGGTGATACCCAATAATGCCCTGCAGCTGGATTTGAGCAACGTTGCACACGGCACATCATGGCACAAGTGCCGGGAATAGTAGTAGGTTGCATTATTTTCGCAGTAATGTCAGTCAGTTGTCCTTTTAGTGTGCAATACTTATGTTAAACGGCTGAAGATCCATGCATTTTCTACAAATTTTGTACAACACACTTCATTTATCCCGTTCTGCTACTTAAAGGCTTGCACCCGCAAAACAATTTGGACTGCACGGTGATTTCATTCGCTACATGTACCCTCCTTTCCTCGCTACTATAATCTCTGGTTTCATTTGCTACATTAACATATTCTCCTCCCATTGCTACTTCTGCAGGATGAAGTGCGAACTCAATGTGAACTCGACCCACCACTCGACAAGGGTCGCTTTGCCTTATTAAAAGATGGATGAGACCACCAAGCGAGCCGAGAGACGGCAACGGCGATTGTAGGAATTCACGTTCTTGTGGCATAATGTACTGGTTGCTCAATGGAAGTGCTGCGCATAATGGGCAGGCGCATTTCAACCGCTGGAATGAACCTGGAGGATTGTAAAAGCAGAATGTCGTGCTGCGTGAGTATTAGACGCATGTGACGAAGATCAGAGGGCAAACTCACTTGCTTGGTTCAGTAGTGAGTCTTGTCAGTCATTGTCAGCCATGTTGCCGTCCTCAACTATCGTTCACTCAGCCTACAATAATGTAGGGTGTTTGTTGTCAGCCCCGATGCCGCGTGTTGAAAACATGGTCGATCGAATGAGAAGAAAATACCGGGCTGAATAAACATCTCGTGAACATAGAGAAGAAAGGTGTGTCAGTTACTCACCAGGTCCCCTTGTGCGTGAAGATCCGCGACCAGATGGATGAGATTGCTGGCAGATACAACATGATCAGGTTGAGAGTTCAACACTCTGTCTGGGACGCAAGATAGAGTGTCGTTTTGAAGCTGGGTGATGACGAGCGACAACGGCGCCCCAGAATCTTGCAAATCGAATGAGGACAACAACGGGATGGGGTGCTGTTTAAGAGCCTCTTCGTATCGGATGACGTCCTTCTGCTGGAGAACTTTACTAGACGAAAAAAATACCGCGGGATCGAGGGCTGGAGAGCTGTGCATGTGCTAAGAGCACAACATAAATCCAAAGCATCCGATGCTTCCAATGTGAAATCAGAGGGGAGAGAACGTGCACCGGACGAAAGAATGGACAGCGGATGTAGAAATCGCATCCTTTCTGTATACTTGTACGTCGAGAGGCCGTGAAAGATGTCTCTTGGCTTCTCGTGGATGTTGTAGTAGAACTTCCTCAAGTGCGGATATCGATGTGGATAATGCACGAACTTGTGCTGGAACGCACCCGCTTTCTGGACGTTCTCGAGCCATTCCTTGAACCTTTCTGGTGCTCCAACTGTGGCAGGCAGACCTCTATTCATGCGAGAATCAGGACATGATCAATTGAATGCAAAAGCGACGTGCATGACAGGACAGGGGGACAGGAGCAGAATCTGTTCCCAGACAGCTCCGCCCTCCTGCTGGCCGATCGTATGAATCTCATCAACGATGACACTACAGTAGGACGTGAGATGAAAATACACGTGTATCAAACTGACGTTCGTACTATTTTTGAGTTGAGGGGTCCACGTCTTTGCGAGTGGAGGAGATAAAAGCACGATCGCCAGAATCTCAGGGACGGTGACAAGGATTTGGCAGTTCTGTGTATCTTGGACCCGGAAGTCGCGTGAATGAATGGCCCAGCAGCTACCTGGAGTTGAATCAGCGACGAGCATTCGCTAAATATGAGCCCATGAGTACTCACGACCGTTGAGATCCTTGCTAAACCTAGCATAAATTTCGGCTGCAACCTGAGCGACAAGCGCTTTCGTCGAGCAATCCGAGCAAGCATGCAGCGTACCTTCACACCAATCTCTTAAAGAGCCTGGTCAAGCATCTCGGCGGTAGCATTGGATTCTGATGGGCCGTTGAACTGCAGGACATGTCGGCGTCAACAAAATTACTGGGTTGACTTGATAAGATCATACCAACTGAGCAAAAAGCTTTACTATTTGCTTCAAAAAATCATCTTCGAAGTAAGGAACCTAATCGGACTAGCCAGCAATGTGGTGAGAGGAGATCATCAAGCGCGCCCAGCAAACGTCGGGCCTGTGATTTTTGATCAGCGTGAAGCATATGAAACAAGACCGCAAAATACCTATTGGTTTGAAAGGTCAGAAAATCGAATGGGTGAATGGATGGAAAGACAGCAATCATCGCGTGAATCTTGCTACTTTGATGACTTCTTTCAATTGCTTGGGATTCAGTATCCACTTCGGGGACACAGTCAACTCAACGCACAGCGCGGTCCCGAAAGTAAATGCACCTGAGTCTCGAGCAACGACGTTTGAAAAGCTTCATCGTTCATTTGCATTTCCGTTTTGATTTTGACCTGCTCAACTTGTCGCTATCCCCTTCGGACTGCGTCCTCAGGATTATAATCTACTGTTAGATTAAACGCACAAGGCTAAAGCGGATTCAGATTCCAAGAAACCATGGGAGCTTCATGACCGGGTTCTGCACGCTAAGACAAATGCCAGGAACGGGCAAAGAGCGATGATGCTAAATGACTGTTCCACATGCTGGAGTCGGATTCAAGGACCTCTTCGATAAATTTCAATGCCGTAGAGCTGCGCGATGTGAGTGACGCAAGTGATGCCAGGCAACGACCGATTTAAGCTGCTGCGATCTTTCATTAATACATGGCTAAACTTATTTGGAGATGTACCCGCACCAGCATCAGCTTTTCCTTGATTTCATCCGTCATATGCAATGCACTGGCGAAGGTATTTGAGCGCGACCATCAGCCCACTACTAAGATACTGAATCGGGAAGAAGACCAGATGTTTCTTACTGGTTGTGTCCCATTGTGAGAATTCGTCCAGATTCCTTTCCAAACGTTGACGAAAGGACCACCAGATACAGGTGCGTTGCCTACTGTCTCAGCCTCGTCTATGAGGTCGACAATTAACGCGCTGCCTTTTTTTGATCGCTCTGGCATTGCCTTTTGCCTAGCATGCTGCGTCAGCCACAGGTAGTCCAGGCGCTCGGGCGCCCAACGGAAGCCGTCGTAATTGCGCGATAGCTTGACTGATAGAAGTGAGGGAAGTGAAGTATAACGGGCTGAGTTTCGCTGGAGAAGGGATGCGTTACGAAGCTGCGCGTTGGTAGGCGATTCGACGTCGACGTCAATCCATGCAGCAGCGGCTCCCATCACTTGCTCTCATACGCTTGAAGTTACCGAGGCTCCTCGCGTTGGGTGCCGAGCGCGTAGAGAGCAATAGTAGGCATTATTGGGAATAGCAGATGAGCGGACGAGCTAGTGAAGCCATGATGCGTTCAATGCGGCCCTATATGATGGTTTTTTTGACTCACAGATCGCAGGCAAATTCCTCTTCAAGGGTGGCAAAGCATGGATCAGAGGGCACAAACTGACGACCTTCGAATGACAGACCTATACAGAACCTCCAGTAGTCAAGACCCTCGAAGTGACGGAACACCTTGTCGGCGTTCTCGTGCTGCAGGAAAGCATGGAAACCCCCAATGTAGCAGGCCTCCAAACCCTAACGTGTCGTCAAGCCGGCAACAGTCTCCGCGCACTTGTCACTGTTTCGATACCATAAGAATACAAAGTACACGAGCAGTGCATCTCAAAAATGCCTCGAAATCGGCAGTTCAAGCATCGCGCCCGGTCGTGATTCGTGAAGAGCGGATCTTTGGTATCAAATCACTGAGGATCCGCTCCACCTCATTTTCCGGGTATGTAGGACAGATCGGTGAACCTTCGTCCAAAGATGGGATGTCAAAGTTATGGAAGATTGTTTGAGCTTGCTCGGGAACACGACGTATTTCAGTGAGCTCATCGTCGTAGACGTCAAATGCATGGACGCAGTGGTCGTTGAGTGTGCGCTTCAATGTATGTCCTGTCAACGACAAACTGGAGCTCATCCATGAATCACTCACGCATCAAACAGTCAAAAACGCTAGAAGAATTGGTGAGTAAGTGCTCTCGAGCGCGATGTCGACAGGCAAGTAGACCTTCTGAAGTCTCAGCATAAGTTCAGATCGCAGGTATCAGATCACTCACCTTTCATACCTTGAGACGGTAAGCGGCAACACGGTTGAATTGTGGCTTTGTGTCGACTTTGATGGCCTTTCTGAGGTCATTAACAGTCTTCGTCTGCTCGATGTCGACCATAAAAAAATTGCTTGAGTCATAGCCAAAGGCAACGCAGTTGAGGAGGAGTGGTTCAGAAGGCACTAAGTCAGGCCGCAATCAGTAAGGAAACAAAAGTGGTGATTAAATAATAATATGCAGACGCTTACGCTGAGGAGCCGCGCCGGGTTATACAGATCTCATCCTCGCAATTTGGTGCCGCGGCATCAAAGGATGTTCTCGAGTTAGGACAATATTGATAAACAGGAGATGGTTTCCGAATCTGCAGCAGGGTAAGCACGAATGAGAAATTAATAACAACGCACTTAATTGCAGATTCGCCTGGTACTCTCCGCGCCTGGATCTGATGTGGATGGTTTTCGAAAAATGTCACCCGCGGCTCGCTGGGGAGAGGAATTGATAATTTGAATTACGCAAGATCCTCGGCGTTTGCCGAAGTCAAGTCCCGAGTCCTTCAAGTTGGGCTCACTGCATGCAATATGACCCTAACTAACCCATAGCGGTGTCACGGTGAGCCATTCGGCGAGTGATTTGCTCCTTGTTCATGAACATCTACTATTCTCTCATAGATCTTTTATTCCTCTTTTGCTTCCGCACCACGAGTCCCTCCCCACCACTAACTATAACGAATCTCCTTCATGCACATCCGAGTCATGTTTGCTCGGCGCGTGCCCTTCATCGTCGATTCAGCATCTGATATTTTCGATAGAATCACAAACTCCTTCCAGTTGAGCGTAAACACAGTAATCACCTCCCAGATTTGCGTATAATCTATCGTTCAATATCCAGCTCTCAAAGTTTTCAAATCATGCCGCACGCAACGCCATTATAAGTACTTCCGGCTTTCACGGAATCACCAGCGTGGTACCCGGAGGTATATGTATAGCAACAACTTGAAAGTGACTGACATCTGCTACTCTCACGGAAACGGTCAACATCTTCCGCACCCCAAAACATGTTGGTATTATACTCTACCAGGTATATGTGCGTGCTAATGTACTACATTATTAAATGTACATCTCCTGTCTCCTATGCTACATCATGGCATAAAGCCAGTCTGAGGACCAACGCAAATCAGTAACTACATCAGTAACTGAGCGTCTCCATAATCCCGTCCAAAATCCTAACCGCATCCGGCATATTAAATTTCTCAAACTGTAGTGCAGCCGGAACACTACAATGAAAGTGAGCGTTAGAACCCAAGGAAGACGGGAGGATAAAAAGACGACACTCACTCCCACCCCGTAATCCTCCTCACAGGCGCCTCCAACCTCAAAAAAGCCCTCTTCCCGACTTCAGCGGCGATTTCGCCTCCAACACCGCCTGTCATACCTGCTTCGTGTACGATCACGAGCCTCTTCGTTCTGCGCACGCTCTCTACGACTGTTTCTATGTCCCATGGTAATATCGTTCGGAGATCGATGAGTTCGACTTTGGCGCTGCGGAGGGAGCGAGGGATGAGTGGTGCGAGTGAGGGTGGTGGGAAGTTGAGGAGGCGGAGGGCGGATTCGCAATGGTAGACGGGGGTGCCCCATGTTAGGAGTGTTAGATCTGATCCTGGGATGAGGATTTCGGCGCGGGAGAGGGGGAGGGCGTAGTCGTCGATTGGGACTTGTTCAACTGTGGGCAGAATTAATATGTGCATTCAAGGGGGAATGAGAAACGTACCTGCAGAACGATAGAGGACTTTGGGCTCCATGAATATGACTGGGTTGGGATCGCGGATGGCTGAGAGGAGGAGGCCTTTGCATTGAATTGGGGAGCGGGGAATTACGACCTAGTGGTGCGTGAGTTCATTAGAGTCTTCATCGTGGAATTAGTGGTGCAGTAGACATAGCATACCTTAAGACCAGATGCGCCCATGAAGAAACCTTCAGGGCTCTGTGAGTGGTAGAGTCCGCCATGACCCACGGCCATGGTCGGTGTCCGCACGGTTAACCCGCCGATAGAAAAGTGTCCACCTGAACGGTAGCGAAACTTTGCAGCTTCGTTCACGAGCTAAGTTGACGGGTTGGAGGTCAATCGTGAAGTCTGAGATTCGGATGGAGTGCAACGAACCTGATCAAAAGCGGGGAATATGTAGTCAGCGAACTGAATTTCTGCAATTGCAGTATGCCCCATGGACGCGAGGCCAATTCCAAAGCCTGCAATACCTTGCTCTGTCAATGGGGTATTGAAGACGCGTTCGCGACCTGCAGGACGATCAGTTTTGCATACGACGTGGTGTATGGTAAAAACATACCAAATTCTTCTGCGAGACCCTGTTTGATGTGTGAGGACAAACGATGTATGAAGTCATAGTAAGGCGTACCATGGTGCACCTGAACACCCCGCCAAATGCTATATCCTCACCAAATATGACGGCACTATCATCCTTTGCAAGCGCAATACTGAAGCCATCAGCACATCATCAGCACAGAGAGAACTCCAAGTACCTAAGGGCGTCCCGCACAGCTTGGTAGAGATTCATCTTGCGTGTCTCGCGGCCGCCGACAAAGTTGCGATCAGATTCCTCGTCTTGCCAAGATATACCTGGTGTTCTGAGAGCAGACTCTCGTGTAGTGCGGAGAAGCTGAGAAGATGCGACCGATGAGGAGTGACCGCTCGCAGATGGGGGTTCGATGGCAGTGGTGCTCGCTGTCGTCTGCCATCGACGGGACTTGTTTTTGGTGAGTGACACGGTCTTGGAAGTAAAAAGAAAGACTTACAAGCGCAGGAAGTGTAGAGCGCAGACGACGGGCGAGCATTGAGAATGAGCGTCAAGGAGAAAACAAGATCCGTACTATAGCAAGTCAGTCTCAACCATAGCCGGTGGGGATCCGAAAGTCTAATATTATGATGATAATTGAATGACTTTGCGTTCCAAATGGGGACATTAAATCATCGGGCCGTTGCTGTACCGCAGCTCTTTTAGCTTCAAGGACGAGATGCAGTAGAAGCACAAAAGTTTAAATTACAAGCAGATCCTGGTTGTGTTGGAACTGGTCCAACTGGCATCAGAATGGCACTAGGCTTCAGATTTACAGGTATGCTTGACGACCATAGGGCGAGATGCGGAAAGTCGCGTAGGAATTTCTCATGGCCATACCTAATGTAGATTAAGCTTGGTCTAATACCTTCTGCACTTAGTACTAGGATGGAGAGCGACAGCGCATTCGTGGCTCCTGAGGGCGTCTACTCTGTCACTGAAGAGCATAAACCCCTTCAAGTCCCAACTCACTCTTCTACAGCAGCTCACCCCATCTACCAAACTCGCCTCTCATCTATCACAGTTCGCTTTCCGCAAAAGCATCCAGCTTCCCCAGGTCTCGCTCAGTTTCTTGGTGCAAATCTTACAAAGGATCTTAAAAAAGACAAGGAAAAGGAGCGGGAGAAGGATGCGGTAAAGGAGCGCCCGTTGCTAGAGGAGCGGAGCATGTCATCCAGCGATACCCCAGAAGACAACTTTCCATCCCCAGATGTACTAGCTACCCCAGATCTCTCAGTATCAACTCCTGCAACAGAACACCAGCAATACAAGCTCTTCTCCCACCCGTCAATAACAGCAAATAAAAAGAAATCACACATATCACGACCGAAACACAACATGCGCACCACATCCTCCACATTCATCACACGCCTCCAAAGCGCTGAAGGTCTAAACAAGACTCTCGCAGCAAAACAAGGCGAGGTCACCTTCTTGTTCTATAACACCGGTAAGGCCTTCCTGTGGATCGACGTGGGAGCCAAAGCCAAGGTGCGTCATTTAGTCCTTGGCTGCGCAGAACGCTGCACGATTCTACCAGGAACCGCTAACGAGGATTAGCTTCTCTGCATACCCAACGTGTCACGACGTAAACCCCTCTACCGCATCCTCAGAACGATTAGATGTTATCATAGGATTCAGCACAGGCGACCTCGTATGGTTTGGTATGCACCTCATCTCACGCCTGTTCCTTTGCTCACAGCAAACAATCAGACCCATTATCAAGCCGCTACTGCCGCCTTAACAAACAGGTAATCAACCTCCTTCTATTGTGGATACATCTGATACCCAAATCGTAGGGCACCATCACCTCCTCCATCTGCACAGCCGTCCGTTGGGTCCCTTCCTCCCCAACACTTTTTCTCGTCTCCCATGCAGACGGGACCATCATCGTCTATGACAAAGAACGCGAGGACGGCTTGTTCACTGCCAGCATCCCAAATGGACTCACCAATACTCCGCATATAAATGTCAACGTGCACCATACATCTCCCGTAAGTGATGAGTGGGACCCCCTGTCAACGATGTTTGTCACACCTCCGCCATGGCATCCAGAAGCAACCGGTAAGGGAGAGAAGGGTGTGGTGGCCAAGAACCCTGTAAGCCATTGGCGCCTGTGTCGGCGTGGCGTCGTAGGTGAGTTGCGGCGAATTCTCATCGCTCTGTTCGGAACTCATCACGACTAGACTTTGTGTTTTCCCCTGATATCAAATACGTAGCTGCCATTTCAGAGGACGGGTGTCTGAGGGTGATCGATCCCCTTGCAGAGCAGTATGTTGTCTTCTTCTCCGATTACTGAAAAGATTTCAATCTTTACGACACAGGCTGGTAGACTGTTATGCATCCTATTTTGGTTCTCTGACCTGCGTCGCATGGTCTCCAGACGGGCGCTTCATCCTCGTGCGTTTTCCTCCAAGTTCACAATCCAATGAACATCTTTGATTGCCTATCCTCGACCAGACTGGTGGCCAAGACGACCTTCTCACCATTTTCTCCCCTTGGGAACAACGAGTCGTCGCACGATGCCAAGGACACTCCTCATTCGTCTCAGCCGTCGCTTTCGATGAGCTACGCTGCGACGGGCGAACATACCGTTTTGGTAGCGTAGGAGAGGACAACAAGCTTATTCTCGTGCGTTCGTTTCTAACACCTGAGTGACCAATCACTAAACCAAACTAAATTCTGGCAGTGGGACTTTTCCTCTGGCGCTCTTCATCGCCCCAAACACCTCGGAGCACATCATCCACGCACATCGATGTCGTCTAGCATTTCGCTCGCTTACCGACGCGGTACAGGGTCGACGACCCAACTACCTGCGCCGCGATATCATCCTGCACCTTCGAGGAATGAAGTGTCGACTGTGCAACCCGTATTGGTCAGCCCTCTTCTGTTCATTATCCCTTGCCACATACATGCCTACTCATAACGTACAATAGGTAAAACAACTTGACGCCGACCTCCTCACATCCCTCGCCTTCCTCCCCCGCGCGCTCATAACAGCGTCAAAAGCGGGCCACGTCCGATTATGGGTACGGCCACTTGTCATGGCTAACGCTAGCCCTAGGAAAAGGCATACGCGCGGGACGTTGTCTGTGACAGATTTCCAGGGGGCAGTCCCTTGAATCGCGTTCGTAGTGGTTCTATTTGAGTTCGCGGTAATTGAACCTCGTGGTGGCGACTTCGTGGTGGGTCAACTTCGGTGTCGTTGGGAAGTGGAGATGAGCGACAAGATCTAACTTATTTGTGGATTATGTATATCTGTAAACGTAGATCTCGCATGCACACGTACCAAGATGTATCGATACCACCTATAATTTTATCGTTTTTCTGTCTTGAGTCTTGACGGGCGTGGTGTGTCAAGCATCGCTTGACCTCTCTTCGAAATCATCAGTTGTATCATTCGCATCCTCCGCTTCGCTCGCTGTCCCCGCCTCGCCCTCCTCATCCATATCTTCCATGCTTGCGTCCAAATCAGCTCCTGAATCATCGTTCTCCTCGCCGTCCTCATTGATCGAAGGGCCTCCACCCGATTGGCCTGTATCAGAACCGTCGGAATCGTCTTCTGCCTGCAAGACCATGACAACAGCACAGATCAGATCAAAAAAGCAAACATGAACAGAAGAAGAAGAAAAGCAAGCGAACCCACGCACCTCGTTCTTCTCCTCCAACTGCGTCGTATGTCGCCCAATAGGAACGAGCCACTGAAACCCCCGATTCCTTATCACCAAGTTCTATTTCGGTGTTCAACGTTCAGTTTTTAGTTTTCACGTGTCGATACGGGAATATGAATATATGTGTGTGGAGGATAGACTCGGTCAGGAATCGCTATCGCATCGCAGATTTTAAAGCGACGTACGGCATCTTCGAGTTCGTTTTCTTCATCTGAGAGATCGTCGATTTCGCGTTGGAGATCGCGTCGGGTGTCCATGCGTCCGGGGTAGCGGTCGAGTTTGGGAAGTGGGGTTGGGTTTACTTGGGGGGCGCGAGGGAGGACGAGGGGGGTGGTTGGAGGGCGGGGAACGAGTGTTGGAGATGTGATGGGCATTCTGGTGGTGGTGGTGGTGGTGGAAGAAGATCGCGCGACAGATTTGGTATTAGCGTCGGAATTTACACATCTTCGAACTTGAGGTCAGTACTTGTTATGTATAACGCCAGCAATACAGTATACAAGTCTGTGCTAAGTTGCAGTTTTTTCTCTATATATGATTAACGCTACCCGTCTCGGCAACATCTAGTTTTCAGTGCCCTGCAGAGTTCCACACAACACTCTGAGTTGCATAGCTGGACCTCACAAAAAGAGATTAAAAAAGTAGTCCCAGACTGGTAAGGAATCCTAGCAAGAGTGAGTAGTAGCAGGACTCGTTCGTCGTGATCGCGAGAAATGCGTGAAGCAGCAAGGATCATCAGAGCAACGGTCACCCTCGGCAACATGTTCAGCACCCAACGGAGTGACAGATCTACTAGTTGCAGTACGTGCGTCTGTATAGGTGTGGCTCCGCTGACATGAATGGACACAGCACTGGATGTGTGTGCTTGCTGGCGAGGGGAACATGGTGAGTGCATCAGATGTCGTTTCCCACTGGTGGCATAAGCGGTGCGTTGAATAGCACTGACATCGACGCAAGGTGAATTCGAGAGCTCGGGAAAACTTGCATAACCCATCTTGCGTTGGGAAGATCCATAGTATGGGAATTCTGCGAGGGCATGAAGCGCGCGTTCTTGAACAGCGGACTCGGATGAGCGAAAAGAGATAAGCTCGGGATGCGGGAGCATTCCGTATGACGCTGCAACGTCGCAGGCGCAGAGCGGTTATTGCATTTGCGCGAGGAATGTGGATCAACCTGCGAGAAGCGTTATAATCTATGACATGAATCTGTAACTCAAAGGCATACGAAGAACGCACGAGGTACCCCAGAACGTGCTTGGCGAGGCTTAGGACCTGGGATGGTCTCCTGCAGAAGTAATGTTGTAAGCACAGCAAAAGATGAGGGTGGACTTGGAAGGCTACCCCAAGGACTGTGTGCGCACTGCTACATGACAGGAAAATTTGCTCCTCTGTCCTGAAGAGCCCAGAGGAACTGTATATGTGCGAATGAGGTTCTCGCGACAGGTCGCCATCGGAAAAGGATATGCGCTGATGAACACCATTGGTGTATTCAAGCGGCTCGTCAAATATGCTCGGGTCAACAAACCGTGTCGTCTTGTTAAGTCATGTGGAATCAATGATCAGTGAGTGTGTGCATGTCGAGCTGCTCGGTGGTGTCTGTGGTGGCAGCATCTGAGATTTGAATGTAGCTCGAGTCTCCACTGACGGGAGGCGATCTGGAGTGAATGCGACTCGCTACGCCCGATATCGTAACTTCAGCGGCTCTTCTCCGCCTGCTGCATTCCAAACAATGAGGTGTGCTTCCGTACCTGCTGCTGATTTGTTACCATCGGGGAGTACGACAGCGAGTTTGCTGGGCTGTCATCCACTAGGAATGGCCCAAGGACTATTTCGCCCATCTCCATCTTGCATACGCAACCTGTCTCGCCCCATGATGCGCTCGATAATGTTGTGCTGTCTGGTGCAAATATGACACCAACGGGCGGCCATCAACCATATTCTCATAGCTTGTGAATGTGCGCACGCTAGATGATTTGTCGCAACTTCTTCACCGCCAGGACTTTCAACCCTCCGTCGACAATCCACTACCCTGATCAGGGGACGCTTAAGCTGTTCTAAGTTCATCATCGTGACCCAACAAGGATTCCCCATCTTGTTGTCCAGTGTCCATTATAATCATATCTCATACCTGAAGACTTTGTCGTGAGAACTTTATGTGCAATTCAAATTGCTTACAGTATAAAAGATGATATCTGACGAGAGCAAAATTGTACCACACTCTACTTCCCACGGCTACAAAATCAAGGACTCATGCTTTCTCTGATGAACAAGTAGCAAGGAGACGGGTAATGAAATTGAAATTAATGGCACGTCTCTTACCCAACGTTGACGATGATTGACTTGGATCAAGGGTGATTTAGTCCACAGTGTTTTCTTTCGAACTGGTGGGGTGCGTGCGTTGGATGATGTACTACCTTCGTGGGTGTGGATGTCATCAAATCCTGTACTGTATTTTGGTCAACTGGAGTGTCGCGGGGGAGCAGCCAATGCCAGTCATTCATCGCATGCGGCCGGGTGAACGGTTGCGATTATGTACATAACATGAACGCCTTCTTGCGGGTGTTGAACGTGAAACGTGCGTATTTCTTCTCAAACTTCTTTCAAGTTCACAGCCTCAGCCCGTACCATCGCAGTTGGGTAGCCCTTCGGACACTCCAAGTTCTTTCCTTGCTATCATGTTGCAACTGTTGTTCCAATGACAGGATAAGCTGATATGACAGTGAGTTTTTTTTGCTCACATCCTAAGAGTCCTCGTGTAACTGGCATCCCAACACAAGTGACGTCCAGTATGGCGGGTGCTGTCAAGATATCCATCTGTATTATCATATCTCAATGATATCTCTGCAGGTCTCAAATGCCCTGGAGTTTTTCCAGGTTCTGCCACCCCTCTTGCACCTGAGTTCTGCCGTGGGCCGAGTTTTGCCAGACCGATTAGCAAAACTCCCGAGATCTAGGACTGAAGACTCCATACCTCTGCATACCTTCCGCCTTCCCCATCCCTGACTTTGAGTTCATGCGGCTTAGCCATAAATGTGATCGGTGATCGCATTGGATGTCATGATAATTGGTATCGTGTATTTGTAGCGGAGTGCGCGGTGCACCTTGGATAATATGTCAGAGTCAGCTTTCTGTTCGGATCGGTCCGAGTCTCGATAGGTATGTATTGTCATCCACGCCAGTCCGTTCCGAAGCTAGGCTGGCCAATACATTCTATACCACATCCTCGGTACCAATTAATGGTAAGCTTCCCTGATGTATATTTTTGCGATCACACAGTGACACTAGGTGCAACGAGCTAGCATTCTCATACTTGGTAGTCTACACCATCTCTTTTACGGAGACGACTCAAAATCGATATTATCAACCTGGAGCGCGAATACACATTCGACCGTGTACATATATTTTTACCGGTGTACAAAGCTCTAGACATTTGAGGGCTTAAAGACCCTAAAGACCCTGTTGAGGCCACCTACCCGATTCACTGACACAGCGTGCGTCAAGTTGACGATCAGAAGTGCATGAATGAATAAGCCAATCATGATTGTAGATCATGCCCGGGCCCCGCATGTCATCTATTCGTTTCCCTGCTTGTCAAATTAATTCAGTGAGGTGTCTATCTCATCTCTTCCTGGCCATGAGGTTGCCGTGGGGTGCTTTAAATAACTCTGGTGCACTTTCAAAGAGCCCCATCTTGTTCGCTCTCTCAATCAGTCATGCTACAGCTCCCTGACCTACGCATATCTGGCAACACCCATCTTGTTCTCGGTGCTACGGCTTGTATTTGGGCCATAGGAGTGATTATCCGTGCTTATCTTCGTAGATCCCACCTTCCTCCTTCTCCTCCCACTAGGCGACTTCGGGGACACTTTCTGCCCCCTCACAAGTGAAGTTTCATATCGGTCTCTTCGTCTTTGTAATCTAATTATATTATACCTCATTGCTGGTCAGTACATCTCTAACCGTAGCGCGGTGGATTGACGAGTATGGCCCGTTGATCACTATTCGCTCGGGACTCCAGGCCATCGTGATTATCGGTCGATACAAGGTCAGTCCCTTCATGATAAGTTATCATCACAGACTCAACACTTCTATGGCAGGCTGCGGTGGATATAATGGAGAAGCAAGGTAAACTAGTAGCTGGTCGACCTCGCCTTGCTGCTGGAGAAATCCTTGAACGCGGACTGAGCATTGTTTTGTCACATGCCGGGGACAGGTTCCGTCGGTTCCGTAGGTCAGTCGATGCGATACTGACATACTGTAAAAGATCAAACGGCCCTCATCTTACTATGCAGAGCACTTTATTCGCATCTCCAGCCCAAATCAGCTGAGGCGTATCAGCCTCTGCAAATGTCACAAGCGAAAACCATGATCCTCAACATTCTTCACGATCCAGATCACTTTCAGGACCACGCGGGAACGTAAGTCATTTCCTACGTGCAGCGCTGGGGTCTGATAAGATGCTACTTGCGGGTTTTTGAAAGTTATGCTGCAGCGACTATCATGAAAGTTGCATATGGGAAGGCCACACCGACGTCGGCAACTGACCCCGAAATCAGAGAGGCTCGCCAGCTCATCAGGGACTTTCGTACAATCCTGCGCCGCGGTCACTACTTGGTGGATTTGATACCTTGGCTCAAATACCTTCCCGGGTATGCTCCAGAATTAAAGGACCAGTCCGAGAGGACCAGGCGACTGTATACAGACCAACTGAACCGCGTGAAACTGCAAATGGTACATATTGTCATTGTCCTATCTATCTTCACTGGATATTTGAATTGTTCCACAGCAGAGCAATGAGGACATCGGCCCTTCGTTTACCAAACATATTCTAGAAAATGAACATCTGTATGGCTTGACAGAGATCGAGATGGCGTATCTCGCTGGCGCTTTTTTTGCAGCTGGAACCGAAACAGTAGGGTGTCTTTCTTGCTTTCCGATTGTGTATATTGATAGAAGGTGGCAGACTGCTGTGGCAATTTGTACGGTTCTAATGGCAGCCGCGCATTTCCCCAAAGAGCAAGCCAAAGTTCAGGACGAGCTTGATGAAGTCATAGGAAGGAAGCGAGGTAGCTTGGGTTTTTTCACATTGCAATTCTGTAAATTCAATAATTTTTGCCAAAGCACCGACATTCACCGACAAACCATTCCTTCCTCGTCTGGAGGCCTTCATCTCTGAGGCATTGAGATGGAGACCATTGAGTCCTGAAGGCAGGTCTCTTTATCAATCGGTCCTGTACCTGAACTTTACACAATTCCACCTCAGGGATGCCTCACCGAACTACTGAAGATGTCATCTGGGCAAGTACTCCCTAAACAATTTGTCATCCGCAAAGTAATCTGACACCTGCAGGCAGGACAACTATTGCATTCCCGCTGGTACTACGGTGATCGGCAATCACTGGTAAGTCGATGTCCTTCAAGATGTAACACGTTGAATTGTCACCACATTAGGGCTATCTCTCGAGATCCAGAAGTCTACCCTGAACCCGATGCGTTCAAGCCTCAGCGCTGGATTGATGACCAAGGTCGCCTGAGAGACGACCTCTCGTTCTTTGTATTTGGGTTTGGCCGGCGGTAAGTACCCATTTCTCGTGTTATACCTACTTTCTTTGATTGACCTTCCTTCCAGCGTATGCCCAGGTCAACATGTCGCCAACAGGTTGCAGTTCTTTCCATGCATATGATTTCCTGATCTCAACTGGACTGCTGTAGATCGGTGTTTATAAATTCGCTTCTTATTCTTTGGGCCTTCCAGCTCAGTCTGGATCCTACGAAGCCGCAGGATGACATGGGATTTATGAACGCAACGATGCCAAACGTTCCGTTGGCTATTGAATTCAAGACGAGGGTTCCGGAAGTGGAGCTCAGGCGTATGATGAAGAACTACCCTGAGGCTGGGTGATATTGACGTTTGTCAGATTGGCAATGTACTAGGGGTAGGGGGCGAATCAGTTGAGAATCTTGTATTCGTTCATCCCTTCTAGGATGCTTGTAATGTAGTCAACTATGCATTGTCTCCTGGGAGATACTTTTTCAAAAGCGATGCACTCCCTGACGTTCTGCTCATTTTGAGCTCTTAGACAGCATGCGGGCCCGTTCATTGTGGTCATGAGAGACACGGGAATCACCTTTCCTAATGTCTACAAGTCCACTCGTTTCCGGGCCATGCAATCAAGGTCCACCGTGCAACAGCTACTCATCTATAATACGCAGAAGTCAATGTGCGATGGACGCAGCTATGACTAGCTTGAAGGTATCCATCGCGGACTCACGAATTCACTGATGGAGTTCAGTTTTCAGTGAGGGACCACCAAGTCCCAAAGTATCGTTCAATGATGATATTGTTGAAGCATTTAGTATAATCCGGTACTGGAGCTTTTCGCTCCCCTGTCGCATGACAGTAACCGCGGGATAATGGTCCGCTAGCACATTGACATGGCTTCGAGTATTACACTAGCGTATGGATGCAGAGCTGAAAGAGATGGGATCTCAAGTTCGTCTTTGCGCTCCACACGGGATGGACAGTGAAAACGTACCATTCAATGATGATATTATTGAAGTGTCTGGTATAATGGTACTCCTGGGATTTGCACCTGAGGCTATCATCCGATATCGATCACAGGGCCGTCTTCAGGCCTCATTAATCATCCAATACACTAGAAGTCACAGCACTCGTGCTATACCTGCCCCAATCCTTGAGGCCACAGCTTCGGTGTCTCCAAACCTGAATACGACACTATTCTCAATGTCTTGTTCCACCAAGTCGCCGAGAATGTTGACTTCCAAGTGTATTGCGCTTCCACTGGGAACCGAATTCAATTGCATTCTGGGATGACTGTTAGGTCATTCAACAAAGACCGTGGTTTTTGATCAGATACTAGATTGTCACTCACACCGCAACCTTAGATTTCTGGCCCTAAACTCGTCATGCACTCAGAGCTACCCCTCGGGCCTCATGGCAAGAAACCCGAGTCTGTTGAAGACTAAGAGAGGCGGACGGGCAAAGTGACGAAAGATCACCAAATTGAGATATGGAAGGAGCAGGAAATCGAAATTCCTCACTCGAGGAAGGGTCTGTCTCGGGCACGCGGGTATAATGACTGAGATGTTTGTCTATATGCTTTGGTTGCAGAGTATGACAGAAGTCCAAATTTCCAGCTTGTGGCCGGCTTTAGCCGAGAGCGGGGCTGTATGGGCTGCACGACTCTGAAGATTTCGTTCACTACTACATGTTACTCTCCTCACATCGCTATTATACTCTCCAACCATTATCTGCCAGCACGAATGGGACTTGTGCTCCGCGTCCCTTTCCCGCGATGGAAAGGTGCTGTCACTGGGCCATTACGACTGCTGATTTGTCGACCCTAACAATAGTGGCATGGCCCCTACTATGCGTGTGCATTTGATTACTATTGTCTTACTCCAGCTGACATGGATTCATTACTTGGCAGCTCTTACATTCAGCGTCTTCCTTGTCTGGCGTTGAACGCTGTGGTGTCGCCATCTCGTCACATCCCTGAGTCTGATTGTGCTGCTCGCATAATTTGCTTGCGCCTGTCTGCACTCATTTTACTTCTCCACCCTTGTGGCATCACAGAACTTCCGGAACTTCAAGTTGTTCTTCGTTTAATCAGCCCTCCTGCATGGCGCCATGCCCGCCCCTGGCATTTGAAGCCACTACTGACTTTCCTGAACTCATACACCGGCTGTGTTCCATGCATCACTATAGTCTACCAGGCCACCGCTGCATTGTTTCCACGTTGCCCAACAAACCTCAGCAGGAGCAGCTCATTGTTCAGCTGATGGAACTACTGAGTGAAGCCCTGCATACTCTTCTCTTTTCAGGAAGATGGTTCCGGTCTCATTGGTTGTACTCAACCGCGTCGTGTGGCTGCTATGTCTATAGCAAAGCGTGTCGCTGAGGAGATGGAGGCAAGTATCGAATTGATCTGCTTGAGTATTGTGCTGACCCCTTTGCCAGTGCAAGCTTGGTTCTACCGTTGGCTATCATGATGCGCACAAGATTTTACATCATCCAAGTCGCTACATTAATCCTCATCGGCTTTGCAAATTGACGAGTTACTACAGCTATACACCTTCCTGTGTGCCTGCGCCCTTCGTGTCTTCAAGAACACCCAAGAGATTCAGGGACTCGAGCTTCTCTAGATCGATGGTGTGGGCGAAGCCGGGCGTTGGTTATTTGGAGCTGTTGGGCGAATAGGAATGGGAGGAAATGGTTGGCTGACCTTCTGATAACTCCAAGTCTATCATGATGGACTTGTTCACTTATGCAACTTCACCTAGGACATAATTCTTATTGCTTTATTATGCCAATTTAATTGAATATGTAATTGCCAAACACGGGAGCCATGAAATAAGTTGAGAGGTGTGCACTGTCATCCCTTGAATGCTGCAATGACGATAAGTCATGGTTTTGGTATGAAATGTGATACCAGGTGACAAGTATAAAGGGCTCTTTCTGCGGGAAGGTGTTGAATAGCAGTTCAATCTGATGCATAACCGACAAAATACGAGAATCACGAGATAAGTCGAGAGGTGTGCGCTGCCGCCCCCTGCATGCTGCAATGGCAATAAGCCATGATTTAAGTACAAGTTCTGATACCATTCTATATTGGTTGACAATTGTAAATGGCTCTTTCTGCGGGAAGGTGTCAAATTGCAGTTCAATCTGATGCATTACCAACGAAATACATCAGGAAAACAACTTGAAATTGATATAACCAGACAGAATTGGTAATCAAAACACATTATTACACGTCATGTTTTAGCCTTAGATACCATTAACATGATGTCTCAGATATATGAAATAAGGTATGACTATGTCAGAAAAATATCACCATGATGTACATTTTAGCAGAAAACAACAGTGTGATGACTGGGCTGTAATTGAATGGCTGCAGGTCATCACAAATTCAGTAGAATGATAATGCATTGTGACATTTTTTAAACAATGAGATATATCCTATCTAAATTGCATGGAAGGTACAAAAACCATGATTGTGACTACTTGCTTGCACTTGCCTATCGGGACATCACCAACATGGCTAGTATTTTTAAAGCTTGACAATCATGGACTACCTCAAACTGAGTTTGCGGATACACCAACTGTGCTAGGTGATGACAAAGCAGTATCATGCTGGTGTCGCATGCTAATCAGAAAATTGGCCCCAAACTGATATGACTTGACAGGTGTGACAATGAAAACACATTATTTTATGTCTAGGTTTAGGTTTAGATATTTTTACCATGGTGTCACACGTATATGAAAGAACATATGGTTATGCAAGGGAGATGTAATCTTGAGACATGTCTTACAGGTAGACACCAATGTGGCGACTGAACCTTCCAATTATAATTGACTGGCATCCAAACACGCCCTCTGAGAATTAGAATTAGAAATCATTGCTATGGTATCACTCAAGCACAAAAGAAGATATGGTTATGCGAGGCCGATATTGTTTTGTGCATGAAGGTGGATAAACAGCGTGATATTCAAACCCGGTTTGTATTGTGATCCAGATGGCTCTAGCAGAGTTATTAAAATCTATATAACATTTACAAATTCGCTGTGATGACGTCAAAGCTTCGTACTGTGCAGCATACCGATCAAAGGATGTACAAAATATATTACAGAGGGTTGGTTAACTGTGCCAGGTGCAGGATGAACCAGCCTTCGGTGAGTCTCCAGCCTTCGGGCCAAACAAGGACGTACATACCAGTGATCATGAACAAAGCACTTAGTACGAGCTTCTCCAACGCACCTGGCCTTGGCAGTGAATTGATGACTCCAAGTTCGAGGTTGATGCTACCAAACAAGTCAATGGTGAACACCAAGACATAGATCAAGACTCGACATACTTCATGCCCAGATTCGCAATGTATTGGTCGTTGGCTCTCTCAATCTTGTTCTCTCGCCAGATGGGGGAGATTATAATGGCAGCCACCAATAGTACTGTTGGTGCTGCTGTGACAAAAGCAGCCATGGTCAATACATTCGCTCCGAGCAAACTAGAGTTAATGATGTACTTTCCAGGCAACATCAATGGCCTCGAGCCCATTTTCCTAGCAAGCTTCAAGAATGCGACAATAGAGCCAGTGAAGGTGATTCCACCAATGATGACCCCGAGATAGGCAGAGACCAAGTGTAACGTAGCGAGATGAGATGGGTCTGCGAGGACACTGCCAAATGGAGGTGAAGACAGCAGCAAGGACAGCAGCAAGACCAACAACCGAGTGCAAAGCAGCTACCATCTGTGGAAGCTCGATGGCCGTGATACGGCGGCCAATGATGGCACCGATTGTACCTCCGACAGTAGCAAGACCAGCAAACTGGGCAAGTAGCGCAGGAGGGAAGCCGACTGCCAGAAGTGAGGAAAGGATGCCTGATCCGATACCAAGTATTCCAAGTGCATTCCCTCGTCGTGCAGTTGCCTGAGATGCCAACCCAGATAGAGAAGCTGTGGATCATACATAGTCTGTTGAGTTCGTACTCCTCAAATAACAAAACGTGCTTACCAATACATAGCATGCTGCTTGTCAGGTAGCCTAACCTGCCCGTACAAGGCCAGCCATACCAGTGCTGACAGCAGCCA
Organism: Suillus occidentalis; assembly: GCA_016628085.1. Taxonomy (NCBI): domain Eukaryota; kingdom Fungi; phylum Basidiomycota; class Agaricomycetes; order Boletales; family Suillaceae; genus Suillus; species Suillus occidentalis. The sequence goes on from JABBWB010000354.1 coordinate 35,350, forward strand.
AGAAACCGTCAGTAAATACGACAGCTGGGATACCGTACAACCAAGAGGATTCAGGAGGATCCGTTGGTCCTGGTATGCCATGTTTAACTGCATTAGTAGACGAGATCAAGGCTCAACTTACTCTTGAACATGTCAAGCATTCGCTTTGTTATAACGAAACCACCGGCGACATTGACACTAGCGAGGAGCACGGAGAGTGCGCCCAATACCTGAGGAAAAGTCTCTGGAAGATATCCTCCTCCCATGACGAACAGACCGCTGCTCCAATCCCAGATGTCTCAAGAGATACCCGTCGACCAAGTCTCGAATCTGTTCAAGGCCTGATGGGAGAACGCGTCAGAAACCCCCTTGAAACAACTTGTGAAGTGGCGGAGCTGTGGCAGATCTAATACACGGTTTAGTACATGGGTGTTGATGTATAGTAATTGAGGACTTGCTTACATGACCGCTATCGACACACCAATGTTACCGATAGTAGGGCGAACACGACGTTGGTCAGATAAGCGTTACCACAGACCTAGCTGCGCGAATATTGACGACCTGACCGTTTATGTGTGAGCATTCAAGGATAGGATAATTAGAATGTGCCCTACCTAAGTAATGCGCTATCAAGACACTTGTCAGCGATTTGGACAAAATCTTCAACATTAAAGATGTACTAGACCAGCGGGAACCTCAGCAAAACAGAAAGCGTGAAGAAAGGCCAGATAATGACATTGCCGAAGGTGCCGCGTGGAAAATACAGGAAGACAGGCAAGGGCCCTCTTGGATGAGCTTGCGGGGAATCAATATTTGACTATTTAAGAATGTCAGCGACGCCCTTCAACTTATAACAGTACCCACAACATCCTACATCTGAGCCATGGGTCAGCTGCACGCTGTGAGTAGTCGAATGTTTCGTGTTGGTGTCACTGATCGGATCTTAGCGTCTTTGTTGGATCCCAAGCTTGAAGGAGAGAGGGAGGGAGGGGGTGCGAACGTATTATCAGGTGGTGGTTAGATTTGAATATGAACGGTTCGTACTAGTTTGTGTTTCGCGTCGAATTAACTGATGTTCATGATCCAGTGTCACGATGAGGGAGGGGAAGGGTGTAAAGGATAAGGATGCGATAGGCGATAGACGTATCATGAGGGGGAGGATCGTGCGTGACGGGAGGAAGGAGTATGGGATGAAAACATCTAGTAGAGATGTTGTTCAAGTTCGTCAGTAGTGCGGACAGTTGGTGACGAACCAGAATCCTGAAGATATGCATCTTTGCATCGTGGTACCTCTCCCTTGTCTGTGCATAAGTCAAGATGCGATACGAAAAATTTGATTATCATCTCTGTTCAGCATCTCCTTGTCCGAATCTACGGTATATCTGATGCAACAGTTCAACAACTTGACGTACATTATGAATGAAGCTCTGCTCGCATGTTGTGTTGTATCATTGAGTATACATGGAATTATTTTCTATACGATTTTCCACATCGTCAGCGACTATCGCCCACTTCGTGACCATGTTAGTTGAAGACAATATTGCTCCTGTCGTCGGTATCCGAAATCGAGGCGATGCAACTCGCTGAACGGGCCATCAGTTGAACAAGTGTTAACGGGTTGTAAGATTAATTCACAAGCTGAACGCATTCAATACTTTACGAACTAAAAACAAACTATGAATTAGAATAACGTCAAACAGAGTACAGGAAAGAAATTACTTAACAAAAGGAACGCGGTGATATAGTGAATGACTGTTTAAACTGAGCCAACGTTCACTACTCGAACTTACTAATCGGGGTTACCCCTAACATTGATCGAGTTGGGACCACCTGCAGGGCTAGACGCCCGGAGTATGAGAAGATGATATGTAGACTTCATTGAACAATCACATACCTTCGGGTGAGTATACAGCCCCGCGATATAACCCCTAAGATTCAATATAACAAAAGAAAGCAAGAATTGTATAAACTATATACCAATGTATGTGGGTATAGCTTGGTGTGGTGTGGAATGTGTGCAATAAAATAGGGGGGGGGGGGTCAACAACAAAAAGAAGTCGGAAAAATACATTACCGCCTATATGGAACAGGATATTAAGGCTGAAAATTTCAATGTAGACTGATGGGTACACGCGAAGAAAATGCTAATTGGTTATAAAGGACAGTGTCGGAAAATTTACATAAACAAGACAAACCGAATCCAACGTACAGATAATTTGAACGGAACACCAATACAACGTCAAAGGATGTGAAGAACGAATGCTGCGAACTTTAACCAGGGAAGAGAAATGGCTACAAATCGATGATACAATTATGAGGTGCAAGGTTCCATATCTTCAGAGGCATTGGAAGAGGCGCACGAGGACAAAAACCAGTCGTCAGACCAATCATCGTCACGCTCATACGTCACTGGCACTTCCAGAGGAACCTGCAGTAATCTGGCTTAGTGGGAAATACTAGAGGTAGGGCTGCGCGCTTACCATCAGATGAGTCCGAAGGCGCTTCGGACTCAGCAATGCGTGATGTCGCTTCAGACAGCATATCTACTTCTGTCTGTGCGCGGTGCTTCTTCAGGTCCAGAATGTGGATTTCGGACCTGAGTACGTCCAGATTTTTGGACTCTTTGGCTTTGAAGCTGTGCCTTGTGTTGAGGCGTGGAGGCTTGGTCTCCGCAAGAGATGCGCTCATGTATGTACAATATGTTATTTGATTAACCCAAGCTTTCAGAAAAGCAGGTAGGAAAAGAAATGTATCTTTGGACTGCAAAGCGTCAGAATACCGGTCCCCATAGCAAAGGAATCACACTCACAATCGGAAGGTATTCAGGTCCTAGGGTGTGTGGAGAATCAAATTCCCGGTTGACATTCACCTTCGTAGTATGCTGACTATACGATGACGCGAGGAGCCATGTATTGCATTTGTCGACTATATCATTTGAAGGCTGGAAGCAGCCCAATCTGACCAAGCTAGGCGCCAAGCATGCCCCCACATTTTCGGCTGGCCTCACTGTCGCCGAGTTTTCTGGATTAGCTAGGAACGATTCTTAAGTATTGGTTGGACGCAATCCTTGAACACTGTAACTCACTTGTGTGAGTGTCTGTGTGAGACCTAGTTTCCAGCTCCTCGCATGCGTTTGCGATGGCATTGCTAAATAACGAAACTTCCATCTGAGCTCGAAGCATTCTGTCCTGCATCAAACATCGTACTCCTCCCGGAAAGAACATTGGCTGCTCTTCTTGCTGGAGCCGCTTCCGCATTGCGACCTCCCTAAGGCTCACATCAAGGAAAGCCATAAGATCATGGGAGTCGACCCATGCAAACAGCACTGAAGCTGTAGCGAAGAGGGAGTCTGGAAGCTGGTGGCAAAGTTAGAAAAATATAAGAAAGACATGAATGTACCGACAGTGTCACGCCCTTGTTTCTTGAGCCAAGTTATAAGTGCTACTTCGGTCTGATCGTTTCCAAGAAAATGAGTTTTTGGCGATCTTTCCCATGTAGAAAGAAAACATGAAGGAATGATATCGAACATGTTGAAGTTGAAGACAAGAGACTCGGGGGGCGTTCGCACGGGTGCTCGATACTTACATACAATTAGGAAAGGGGATGACCAAGTGATGGCGATCAGTGGCTGGTTATTAATAACAGGTTTCGAAGCAATGGCATCATGACCAGTCGATGGCGATCAAACTCTAAAATCATAGTGAGTTACATAAAATTAACGAAAAAATAATTCATGACTCAAGAATCCATTTGATTTAGCGCTTGCTGCTATAATGCCACGGGAGCCGAGTAATCCAACTTCAGACTTTTACGAAAAGTTTGCAGCCCAACAGAGACAGATGTATATTTCAGAATGCGGATGAGATGCAGAATACGAAACTAAATCGTGTCGGACGTGCTATTGTTCAGACGGCCAATGCGGCAAACATCGGCCTCGCTGCATATCGCAGTCTGATCAGTAGGAATAACGAAATAGTATGTGTGAACTCACGTAATGGTGCAAAACTTGCGAAGATCAATATTGAACGCGGGGAAATCAGGATCGTTCTGCTGCAGCAGCAGCAGGAAAATGCTTTCGCGCAATTCTTGGTGCACCTGGCTGACGGTCGGAAAGTTGGGCATGACGTCATTTACCCCCCAAATGTTAACCAGCTTTGACATCAGAGCTTGGTAACACTGATGACAAAAGTGAGCAAAACGCGCACCAGGAGAGTCGAAGGCGCTTACGGTGGATCCTAGCAGTGCAAGCGTGTCTACCGGGGGATGTGGAGCATGCCTGAACGCAGCAGCATCGATATCAGCCATGACAAGCCTGATTCGACATGTACTGGTGGTACGGAAGACAACATGATATACAATTTCTTTTGCAATCTGCTCCTTGGCAAATAACGCAAAGCCGTTGCTCTGCAACACAACATAAGTTTGAATATGATAAATGATTCAGAGAACTTACTGCGATGGGGAGCAAATTCGCGCATGGACGGACAAACATTTGCACAAGGCCCAGAACCTTGTCCCTTAGGGCAATGCCCCACAGTGCACCACTTCCGAGGTCAAAGCCTGCGCGAGCGTCGTCCATGGACTGGATTACCACTCGCCTAGTGTCATAAAGAAATTGCGATAACCATGGATTCACCTACCCTGGAATCAGACCAGTAGATGAAAACAGAAATCACACGTACCATAAGCAGCACGTCATTGTGGGACATGGGCAACTGGGTTACTGTGGTCAAAACTAGAACGGAATGAGTATCTGTTAGACATCCGAAAGTTAAGCTGCAGACCTGTTTCCAACTCTTCAGAGGTGACATCTGCCTTGATGAGGCACCGGGGCCAGATGCTTCGGATAAGAAGGCATCTACGCTCGGCATACTCGCTAGTGACAAGAAGATGAGGATTCTCAGTACGACCAAGACAAATCTCAATGCGAATCATGAGTCGCAGATATGCAAGGGCCTTTCTCCACTTAGGACATGTCTTCATGATCTTGTGGATGCTCAATTGACCTGATGCGGCCTTCTTTTTGGGTTGCGCCTGTGTGTCTGTGGGTTTCATGCCGAGGACGCTACTAGGGCCAGCGGATACCGTATTGACAACAGAACCCATCCAGGATACGGGCATTGACGAGTTTTGGACGGAATGGCCATGCCCGAAAGTGTCCGAAAGGGACGCAATGTCAACCTCAGAGGTCGGAAAACAAACGTCGGGAACAGTGGAGTAGAAGCCCACAGGGAACGCCGCATGGTGAATGATTGTCCGCACTTCGTGCTCGCGGGCAACGCCGTCCTACGAAATTGTAGCATGAGATACTTGTACTCTTGTAAGGTGGACTTACATGACTATATACTCCGTGCATCAGAGTGTCAATGCCTAGCCTGCCCTGCACCCATGGCAGATTCAAAGCCGGCACGGCGTCATCACGGTTCTATACGACTGATCAGCGAAGGGCTTGGTGCAGTCGAAAGTGAACGTACAGCAAGCACGAAAATAGGAACCTCGGTGCTCGGAGAGATTTCGAAAGCTGAAAAATGTACAATGGGCATTAGCACGTAATCAACAGGAGCAATATATTTCCTAAGCTGAGAAGAGATTAGTATATAGCACACATCAAATAAATTTTTCTACCGCTGCGTGACCATTAGGTGGGCTCTGCGCTTGTATTGAGAACTGTGCGATAACTTGCGAAGGTACAAAATTCTCACATAGAGATGATACAGCGTAGGTTGAGGGCCAATGGATAAATAACCGATGAAGTCGATGCTGAAAGCGGGCAAACCTGCTAGTGGTAGAACCATGAGCAACGGTGAACATATTTTGCAAAAACGACTCATGGACAACAGAGTCAAGATAGCGAGCTGGGGATCATAAACATACAACCATGCTCGAACGCCGCCGCGGCTGTCTTGG
>JABBWB010000355.1:0-41010 GCA_016628085.1 Suillus occidentalis
TAGTACGTAATTTGGTTGATCACTGAGGTATCTAGTAATCCGACTAAATTCACTTACCAAACGCAAGCACAAAGATGGATGTTGTGAGGGCAAGTACAACATCGTTGTCAATCCTGAAGGCAGAAGCCACTTGGTCGATAGCGGGCGCGACCATAGAGGAAGACACTGGGCTAATGAAACTGAATGCTGATATGACCAGTGCAGTAGCCCATTTGCGTCTATAACTCCAGCTGTGCAGAAACTATAAGCCTAATCATCATTCTACTTCATCTGCACACGCAACGTACTTTCTAGGATTTTGAGGGTCATCTGGGCTGTCCCAGTCAACGATCAAAATATCTTTACCATCCGTTGCTGCAAGCAGCTCGCTGTCATGCGGCTTCTGGGATTGATTCTGTTCTGGTATTTGATGGGCTGAGTTTAGTGTACGACCGCCTTGTAACGTTAGTGTGGAGGACACAGATTGTAATATGCCATGCCGCCCAGAGTCAGTCACAGTCTGATGGACTGAGTTTGGTGCGTGATTGCCTCGTAACGTTAGTGTGGAAGACACCAAATGCAGTATGCCCTGTCGACTGTCAGGCGCGGGTGCGGAGGTGTTGTTTGTGGCGGACATGTGCGAGTGACATCTCTGTGGTCCCTTCCTGTCCTACTTATAAGTAGGCGTTGATGTGTACTACAACGTCACTCACAAAATAATGCGCAGTCCAGGATACATGCTTTAGTCGTTACTGTTGTGCTTACCTTGAATTAATTTGATCTCGAATCCGAGGCCATGCACTGATTTGACACATACCAGTTTACTGAAGGCCACCGGTGCCATCGGGGGACCCTATCAGCCGATAGTCCACCGAACTTTGAATGACGGAATATTGTACGATTATTAATCGACCCTTGAGATACCATCACTCTTTGATCGACATAAAACGCATCTCACGTATTCAAGACGCCCACTGTGAAACTAAAAGGATGTTGTTATCGCCACATACACAGGTAATTTATCCCCTTCACCTGCTAGCTCGGTGCCACACGAGACGGTGGACGGGTAGAAGACGAGCGATTTTTCATCGCTATCTATTTGGGTGATCATTGCTTACTGAAGTCCATTGACTCGGAATATGACTAAGTCATATCGGTTGAAACTTGAAAGAGTATGATTGCTTTCGCATGATAGGCAACAATCTGCTCATTCAGTTTTGTTATCGAAAAAAGGATCAAAACTGCGAATGTGTCCATTAGGCTCCACCTGTGTATTTGACTAATAACTGCATAAAATTGTCGACCCTTGAACTGAGCACATACATCGGCCGTCGCAGTTTGATGGGATATGGATGCGTCTGCGTTGTTGATGGAGGGGATGGATGCCCTGAGTGAAGATTAGTGGGAGATTTGGCGCGTATAGACTGAGGGTGGGCTAGAAGGCTGGATATAAGGACCTTTTTTAAAGCTAGATGTCAATACTCACAGTCAAACGACAGCCTATTGGCAACGATTTGACCTGTGGAATCTCTTAGATCGGTATATTTCCCCTATCACGCGACAAGTGTACCATAATGCGGTGCATTTCCTGCATTGGAGTTATGAGCATACGCAGGTTGAGGATAAAAGGTCCTCACGTCATCAATGATTAATCCAGCCTTCTTGTAGTCAACAGGGTATACAGCTGGAGGTGACGGAATCTAACGATGTTCTTAAGAGAAAGGAATATGCCTTACCTTCATCAAGTCCATCAACTTTATCCCGTCCTTCTCTAAAACCTGTCCCCCCGTGGCCCGAGTCTAGACGATAACGAATATGTTCGGAAATTATACCCGAAGGTTCGAAAAATAACGTGCAGCGGAAAGATAGAGCGTCATGAGGTTGAGCGTCCTTTACAAGCCAACTCGAAAACAAGGCAATGCTGCGAGGTGGGCAGGAGCAAGAAACGCTGCGCCAGTGCGCCACTTGCGTATGATAGACTACTACTAGTAAAACCCTCTAAAACCGTTCCTCGGCCTGCTTAGATAACCAGCAATATCAATGTTCACTTCCGATCCAATATCTTGGGTTACGTTTAGCTGATTACTGCCATACGCAACTTGGTGATAGTTCGAATCAATCCTATTTCCATGTCGATACTCCTGCCGTTCCACAAATCAATACTTGAGGAGATTCATGACCCTGCAACTTCAGATTTGCTCGTCCTTGCTCGTGGACTTGGACTTCGTCGTACCACATGCACGCTTATGCAAATATACGACTCAAAGCAAAGCCTTGTTTTGCTCTTGAACGCCTCACCAGAAGAGGAGACTGCTATTGGGGATGAATTAGGTATCATGGGGTGCAGGCGGCCTGGATTGCGGATTGTAGGGTATGAGATGGGAAAGCGGGATAGGTAAGTTATTCGTGCCTATCGTGAAAACGACCACTTCGAGAACGGCCGAGGAAGAGTTGATGAGACAAGAGGCAATGTCAACTCGTGAGTCTCATTTACTGAACAATTTTCTTGCTTGACGCGCGTCAGGTCCGCCAACTCGTGGGTCAAACACGGTACTTGGCATGACGTCCTCTCCACGCTCTTCTACCCTCATGAGTGAGTTCTTGGGGGAGATGGACAGCACTGCTCCGAAAGCCTCTCGCGGACGATCTATGATGGAACACAAATTACGGAGATACCTGTATTGCAAAGGCGAAAACGCCAGACAAAAACCCCCAAGGCACCAACAACCACCTCATTTTTCTGCCCCGCAGCCATAGCCATCATCACAACCCGAGGGCGATATTAGCGAGGCTTTGAAAAGGAAGGGCAAGACGAGAACGAAGTGCGAATCGGAGAAGGGTGCGTGGCGGTGCCCCACTTGTTGTTGCGCCAAGTAAGCCAGCGGTTGTCAATCCAAAAGTGGAGTCGAGAGACGATGCAGATGAGATTGCAACCTTGTTCGCCAGGATACTTGTATCTGTGTGCTCCTCACTAAGACTGAATTCAGTCTCGCAAGTCAGCCCTCAGACCTCCTTGTCTCCTCTGATGCAGACGCTCTCCTCCTTGAAACCCTTCTGTTGAGCGAGGCAGAAATGGACTTTGACACGCACTACGGCTTGCTTGCACCCTTGCAGACGGTCGTTGTGCGCGCATATACCGATGACACGGATGACCAAATTCTTGCAGAACTACAGCCGAGATTCATCGTGATGTTTCAACCCAACCTTGATTTGTGAGGCGCATCGAGGTTAGTCTTTCATCGGGGAGAGGTTTGAGTTTGACACGGCAACTTGGATACTAGGTGTACAGAAACTCGAACCCCGGTATGGGCGTCTGCGTATATTTCATGGTCTACCAACTTTGTTGCGAGGAGCACAAGTACCTTGCTGGACTGAGGCGCGAGAAGGAGTCTTTCGAGAAGCTGACTAAGGAGCGCGGAGTGCGTCAATTAGTTTGACTATCTTGCGTGTGGTGCGAGTTGTTCATCACCATGACTAGTCCATGCTCCTGCAGATCGTCGAGGACAAACAAGCTGGGAAAAGCGATGCAGTTATCAAAACAATCAGCACCCGTCTCGCGGGCGGAAGGAAGGAGCTGAGCACTGTGGCATCGCAGGTCATCGTCGACATGCGCGAATTCCGTTCCACGCTACCTTCGCTTCTTCATGCATCTGGCCTGCTCGTTGTTCTGGCGACGCTAACTGTAAGGGATTATATGCTCACACCGGATATTTGCGTCGAGAGGAAGAGCATACCTGATCTAGTAGCGAGTTTCACTAGCGGTCGATTGTAAGTCTTTCAGATTTATGCTTCTTGCCACTGCCCTCTTAGATGGTCTTGAAGATTTCAAAACGACTTGAGCAGTGCATCGCATTCAAATCAATGCCAATGGCACAACCCCGCACCTCATTCTTAACGACAAAGCATCAAGCGGTCACATGTGGCTCCGAGGCAACAGACTAGGGAATACAAATACAACTTGGCCTACATCGAATGTGCATATCGGGGAGGTATATAGAAACTCTGAAAAATGGATGTATCTTCTTGATAACAAACCTCTGCACATAAGCATGGCTGGATGCTGCACGCGAAGTCGTCAGGTTGACACATCAATCAACAAGCAGGGAGTACGCACGAATTTGATCATGCGCCAATATGCATGAACACTATGCGCTGGTCCAATGGCATGTCCCTCTCACTAGCCAACGAATAGACCGCTTGATGCAGCGCTCGGGCAGCTCGCTTGGAATTCATTTTGCCATCTCCGCACAAATTTTTGTAGAATGCCTCGACTAACAGCTGCACAGTCGCATCGGTGACCTTCCATAATGTCCCAACAACACTCTTAACCCCAGCGAATTGCAGGCCAGCCGCAAGGTGTATCACTTCGTCAGGCGTTGTAAAGACACCGACTGCGGTTTCACAGGCAGAAAGAAACGCGAATTCGTGTCGAGAGAGATCCATTTGTGTGATATCGAGGAGTGAAAGCGGTTGGTCGCGCATGAGAAAGGCTGACTTGAATGGGTCGTCAAAATTCTGTGTCCCATGACACGAAAAGTGGAGCCAACTATTGTCTTGTAATGCGCGCAGCGCCCTCAATTTGGTGGCATCAACGCTCGTTATTTTGGTGAAGGAGACAGTGGGGGGAGGGGGTAAAAGACTCCGCACCAATTCAAGTTCAGGCTCCACACAATCCAAAGTGAATGAAGCGCCGGCTGGGAGATTCTGACCAATGGCAGCAAAGGGCACTAACGGACTCCTGTCATGACTTCTGCGAGCCCTCATCAGCGCAGCAAGCGATGGTGTGTATGAAGAGATATATTGCTGTGAAAGGGACTTCCCGTTTGCCCTGTATTCGCCAGCAGCGTGCAACGGCAAGAAATTGAAGAGGTATGTCGGGCACCACCATATACGGGAACCTCGTCGTGCAAATCCGCCCAGATGCTCGACCACCGGGCAGACGACATCGTCCCACAACTTCCTCAAAGCTTTTGTGAGCGCTGGTTGATTCCCAGTAGGACCGGCCTCTTTATTAATTGCCTCTCGGAGTGCGAGCACCAATTCCCGGAGTTTCCCTAAATTGGTAGGGAGTTGAATGCTAGATGGAGGTTGCTGGTGCAGGATAATGATGGCATCGCATGACGACTTACTTGCAACGAGCACGATGATAGGCCCGTCACGAGCTGCCTCTTGGAGATCGGCGAACATAGGGGGGAGTAGGAAGCAAGAGAGGCCCTCAATCTTCCGGATCTCTTCAACAACTCTATTCCAGTCCTCCACCAAACGTCTATACCGGGTGTCTTCTGCTTCTACATTGACACTTTGGATGCCATCTGCATGGCTCACAGGAGGTCTATCAAGGAGGGAGCTGAGGTCTCTGAATCTCTTCATCAGGGCCGCTGCGTGATCGCTATGTGTCTGGAGGGTGTCAAGAGGCGTGCGAAGTCGTGTCATCTGGGTCCAAATGATGGTCCTGCCTTGTTCTAACAACTCAACAGCACGACACACGTCACCACTACGAAGAGCACATGAGGCAGCATCCACGGCAAGCATTCTCGGGAAGTCCTGCATCGCACGATGACGAGATGATATCGAAGCTGTCGCAGACATGTAGGCATCCATAAGCTGCATAGAAGTCCCATACGCCTCCAGTTCAGTACTATGTCTGTGTTTATCAGCATGGTGAACCCAGGCTAGACTTGCTCGCAGGCGAGGTAGCAAGCCTCCAGGAGCGGAGTTTGCTGCCGCCTTGAAATGATGCATGGCAGCATTCAGACTATCAGTATCTTCGCCAGGGCCGCCAGTGCCGCCAATGCCGTCAAGTCCTGAGCGATGGAACGACAGATAGACGGTAGCTAATGATCCATGGACCTTTAACCGGCGAGGATCATGCTGCGTCAACATAGTCAAGCCACAGCAGAGGTTCTCTCGTGACTCAATGAGGTCTTCTGCATTGGCTCGGTGATTACAGCGGGTGGAGAGCTGAATCGCAAGATTACCCAGAAACATGGACCGATCTATGTGACCGACGGGGCACAAAGCCAGCGCTCCCCTGTGAAGTGCAATGGCCTGATCCAAGTCTTCGGCATTGCCTCGGTGATCAAAGCGGAAGGAGAGTCCATTCGCAAGATTGTTCAATGACTTGAACCGATCTGTGTGACCGACGGGGCGCAAAGCCAGCGCTTCCCTAAAAAGTGCAATGGCCTGATCCAAGTCTTCGGCATTACCTTGGCGATGAAAGCGGGTGGAGAGTTGAACAGCAAGATTGTTCAATGACTTGGACCGATCTGTGTGACCGACGGGGCACAAAGCCAGCGCTCCCCTGTGAAGTGCAATGGCCTGATCCAAGTCTTCGGCATTGCCTCGGTGACCAAAGCGGGTGTAGAGTCCACTCGCAAGATTGTTCAATGACATGGACCGATCTATGTGACCGATAGGGCGCAAAGCCAGCGCTCCCCTGTGAAGTGCAATGGCCTGATCCAAGTCTTCGCCATTGCCTCGGTGACCAAAGCGGGTGTAGAGTCCACTCGCAAGATTGTTCAATGACATGGACCGATCTATGTGACCGACAGGGCGCAAAGCCAGCGCTTCCCTCTGAAGTGCAATGGCCTGATCCAAGTCTTCGGCATTGCCTCGGTGATCAAAGCGGAAGGAGAGTCCATTCGCAAGATTGTTCAATGACTTGGACCGATCTGTGTGACCGACGGGGCACAAAGCCAGCGCTTCCCTGTGAAGTGCAATGGCCTGATCAAAGTCTTCGGCATTGGCTCGGTGATTACAGCGGATGGAGAGCTGAACCGCAAGATCACCCAGAAACATGGACCGATCTATGTGACCGACGGGGCACAAAGCCAGCGCTCCCCTGTGAAGTGCAATGGCCTGATCCAAGTCTTCGGCATTGCCTCGGCGATGAAAGCGGGTGGAGAGTCCATTCGCAAGATTGTTCAATGACTTGGACCGATCTGTGTGACCGACAGGGCGCAAAGCCAGCGCTTCCCTCTGAAGTGCAATGGCCTGATCCAAGTCTTCGGCATTGCTTCGACGCTCGAAGCGAATTGACAGCATTATGCTCAGTTTAATAAGCAATTGCCCTCGGTAAGGATGCATGGCGTTGTAGTGTCCCAGTGCATCGTAATGAAGGGATATCACTTCATCTAAGGCATGGGGATCATCTGTCTGCGAACACCACTCTGCTTTGTGAGCAAGTTGATTCTGTGATAACGGAGGCGTGGATGCAGCGGGCCACTCCCGTCCATAATTATGTGCGGCGATGCTTGCAGCCGGATGCAAAGTGGATGTTTCGATTGCAAGCAAAGCTGCTCTGTGAATGTGGCTGTTGGCATGGCAGACATCGAGAACTTCGCTCAGCAACTCTTCAGCAGCATCAGCATCCGTTTGAAATCCTCGTTTCGCAAAGCGAGCCAGCATGGCAATGCCGAGATGGAGCTGGGTAATGGCTCGGTCCGGATGATCAGAGGGACGCAAATCAAGGGCGTCTTGAAACAAAGAGATAGGGATGTCGAGGTCGAGATCGAGGAATCTTCCATCCGCTTGGCAACTAACCAACTTTACATTGGCTAGATTAAATAGTGCTGCAGGGCGGTAGGGATGGTCCATGGGGCAGAGATTTGAGGCACGTTCAAAGTGCTTTATGGATTGATTGAGATCACTATCGTCCTGCGTCCTGCGGTATCGTGCGAGAAGACGATATCCGGCATCCGTCCTTAGCGTTAATGTATCCGTATTTTCTCCTGATGTTAGCTACACATTAGAAGCTCTCAGTATCTGACAGTCAGACTGCATTGATCACGTACGGCAGTGGGGGGGCAAAGAACTGCGATGTTGTCTTCATCAGAAAGTCGCTGCCCCAGTGTCATGGACAGTGAAGTACACAGGGATACGACTTCCCCCTGCTTGGGCTGGAATGTTATGGCTGGATATTCATTAACATCTGCCAGACATTGTCTGCAATGAACGATACTAACGATGCAATTCTTTGTGATCTAGTAGGTCTCCAAGAGAGATCTCAAATGTGCGGAGCAATTCTCCGTGACAGAGCATAGGGCCCAATTCAAATGAGGCATACACGCTCACCCTAACTTTAGAAGATGGCTCGCATGGCCTAAATCATTCTTAATAACTGAAAAAAAAGACGGGATTAAAGACAACTTACAGAAGAATGCGCTCATGCCATTCAACGACAGCCTGGTCTATGCGTACAGATTTATTGCTTGTTTGATATTCAGCACCGTCAGCCTTCAAAACCACATGGAAGCCAGCGGGGATCTGTCGGAGACCAAGAGTGAGATCAGCTGCACGAATGGCTTGAGGAACATTATCAGTTCTAGCTGGGCGGAGATAGATATCACATACCAGTAATGACGACTTGCCGCACTTCACCGAGGTGTATCTCTCCAGAGTTCTGAGTGTATTCTGGGTGGCTCGGCTCCTCGCTAAACAACACGCACATTGTCAGACAATGTGATGATGAGCGCCTCATATACTTACTTGAGATCATTTTGTCTGTAAACGCGAGATTAAGTTCATGCATGTGCTATGAATCACAACGACTTACGATCGTAGACATGTTGAACACTCCACTTTGCTGTCGTTATCGTCGTCAGATGACTCACGCTTCCGTTTTCTGCTACTGGAAGCAGAGTTCTCCGCTGGAAAAGTCGGGGATTTTTTATGCGATGATGCTGAAGAAAGATCTGAATCAGTGTCTGAATCTGATGAACTTGACGATTCGACGGTAACACATCGACGATGGGCCATAATGATGGCTGAGGTACAGATCCAAGCTAACACAATGTGCGCTGAAGGTCATGAAATCCTGTAGTACCCGTAGAGTCCTGATATATTTGAGGGGTCACAGCATGCACGTGGTATCCATACCGTGCAGTGCCTACTATGCCTGTGGGATATCGAGCCCACCCATGCTGTCAATGGGCCCATCAGATTTTTACGGTAGGGGCACGTTGTGGGGTGATACCTGGGTGTGAGATGAAGAGGCTGTGAGGCTCAAGAAAAGCAGGGCATTCCACCGTATCATGATAAGCCTTACATCATGGAAAGCAATATACTGCCGGATTCGTTCAACGTCGAAATAGAATGAAAAGCATGGAGCCTGAAATTAAATTTGAAAAACTAGGCGTTGTGCTGCCAGTGTAAGTAGTACTTTGTTGGCAGTAAGGTGCTGTATATGAATATCACTGCTTGCGTTCACAATTTCCAATCGTGCCCGAGATCATGGCGCGAGCGGAGTTCGAACTTGCTATGGGGTCCAGAGGAGATTCATGACCTTGCAACTTCAGATTTGCTCGTCCTTGCCCGTGGACTTGGACTTTGTTGTACCATACGCACGCTTACGCAAATATATGACTCAAAGCAAAGCCTTGTTTTGGTCTTGAACGCCTCACCAGAAGAGGAGACTACTATTGGGGATGAATCAGGTATAATGGGGTGCAGGCGGCCTGGAATGCGGATTGTAGGGTATGAGATGGGAAACTCGGGATAGGTAAGTTATTCGTGCCTATCGTGATAAACGACCACTTTGAGAACGACTTGTAACTATCCACGTTGTTCTTCTGCAGCATATTAACGCGACGCTCGCAGACAGGACCTCTAAGAATGGCGGCCTCATTTCTGTCACATCCCGCATTCTTATTGTTGACATGCTGCAATCTTCATTCATCTCGCAGCTTGAGCTTGATGATCTTAATATAGAGTCCGCATACTTTCGCTCCTTTGATGCAGTAGTGAGTAGGCAATTAGACCCTGTATGGCACACGGTTGGTCCACAGACGAAGCAAATCGTGGGTGACCTCGCGACGCTCAGACGTCTATTAACGTATGTTTTCATCACAATCATCATCGTTTTCATTGTACACTCGGTCTCTGTCATCTACGATGTCTCCAGTTTTGTCGTCTGCTGTCCATTTTATACTGCCACTGACCTGGGTTCTCCATCAAGGTACCTGCTATCCTATGACGCACTCGCTTTTCACACATACCTTGAAACTCTCGTGGTTTCGAATACCGCAACTGGTGCAGCCAAACAACACCAGTCTACTTGGGGGAGATGGACGGCATTGCTCCAAAAGCCTCTCGAGGACGATCTATGATGGAACGCAAATCACGGAAATACCTGTATTGGAAAGGCAAAAACGCCAGACAAACACAACCAAGGCACCAACAACCACCTCATTTTTCTGCCCCACAGCCACAGCCATCATCACAATCCGAGGCCGAGATGATTGAAGCTTTGAAGAGGAAGGGCAAGACGAGACAAGAACGAAGTGCGGATTGGAGAACGGTGCATGGCGGTGCCCCACTTGCTGCTGCGCCAAGTAAACCAGTGGGTTGTCGATCCAAAATTGGAGTCGAGAGACGACGCAGATGAGATTTCAGCCTTGTGCGCCAGGATGCTTGTATCTGTGTACTCCTCACTAAGACTGAATTCAGTCTCGCAAGTCAGCCCTCAGACCTCCTTGTCTCCTCTGATGCAGACGCTCTCCTCCTTGAAACTTTTCGCTTAAGCGAGGCAGAAATAGACTTTAACACACTACGGCTTGCTTACACCCTCGCAGACGGTTGTCGTGCGCACATATACCGATGACACGGATGACCAAATTCTTGCAGAACTACAGCCGAGATTCATCGTGATGTTTCAACCCAAACTTGATTTGTGAGGCGCATCTAGGTTAGTCTTTCATCGGGGAGAGGTTTGAGTTTGACACGGCAACTTGGATACTAGGTGTCAGAAACTCGAACCCCGGTATGGGCGTCTGCGTATATTTCATGGTCTACCAACTTTGTTGCGAGGAGCACAAGTACCTTGCTGGACTGAGGCGCGAGAAGGAGTCTTTCGAGAAGCTGACCAAGGAGCGCAGAGTGCGTCATTTAGTTTCACTATCTTGCATGTGGTGCGAGTTGTTCATCACCATGACTAGTCCATGCTCCTGCCGATCTTCGAAGACAAACACGCTGGGAAAAGCGATGCAGTTATCAAAACAATCAGCACCCGTCTCGCGGGCGGAAGGAAGGAGCTGAGCACTGTTGCATCGCAGGTCATCGTCGACATGCGCGAATTCCGTTCCACGCTACCTTCGCTTCTTCATGCATCTGGCCTGCTCATTGTTCTGGCGATGCTAACTGTAAGGGATTATATGCTCACACCGGACATTTGCGTCGAGAGGAAGAGCATACCTGATCTAGTAGCGAGTTTCACTAGCGGTCGATTGTATGTCTTTCAGATTAATGCTTCTTTGTCGCTGATGAATCGCAGGTGCATGCAATGCGAGCTATTGTCGGTGCGCTACAAGTAGCCTGTATTACTCATCGAGTTTGAAGAGAACAAAATGTTCTCACTTGAGGTGTATCTTACAGGACAGGTCTCCAAAGGTCCACGACCTCACCTGTCTTCCAGACCGTAGCAGAATCAGCGAAATCGTATGCCAAACCCACAAACAAACATCCCGCGAAGAAATCAACAGGTCCAAAGGATTCTGATCGTGCACCACCTTCTGTTCAATCCAAACTTGTCCTTCCCACTCTCCACTTCCCTCGTGTTCGATTTGGTCGTCGTCCCCCTATGGTACAGCAGATATATTTGACGACCTCAAAGCCAATGCCTTCGAGCCAGGCCCTAACCGCGCGATCGCAATTGGTGCTGAGGAAGACCCAGAGGCAGGCGCAGGCATTAACGCTGCTGCGGAGGAGCTGCTCCGACGTCTACCAGGAGTGATAGCGAAGAATGTTTAACATGTGATGAACAAAGTGGGGAGTGTCAGGGAACCATGCGAGCTGGACAGGAAGGGTGTGCAAGGCATTTTGGGTGTTGAGCCGGGGAATGCGTGTTATTACTTTATGCATCGGGGAGATAGGAAGAAACTTAAAGGTGTGGTATGAACAATTGCATTTGAAGGTTAGGTACTTGTCTCGAAATGTTGGATGAAATTATACTTGATTTGGAGAACTCGAAGGGTGAAGATATATACAGTGCTGTCAGTAAATGTTATTCGAGGCATTCTACGAGAAGGCTGATAGTTGTCCAGCCGAATGCAAGGGATGGCGCAGCAAGCATTATCGGAAACCAAGTAAGCCAACGTGCTTACACACAACCCCCGTAGCACATGCTTCATTGCCGAGTCGATTTGCCCCTTGGAACATTTCACTGTCCTCGAGCAAGAGGGGTCCTGCGACTGAGGTGCCGTATATCAAACACTTGGTGTTGCAGACCTGATATAGATAGCCGTCACGGTGAGCTTGAACATCACCAAAATCTTCCCTGAACAACAAAAATGACCGTGTCCAATCACTCCTACATCTCTTGTAGTTCCACGCAAATCGCCTCGTCCATTTCTCGAACCACGCCATACATCATGGATCAGATGATTTACATCAAGCCGAGAATGAAAATTAGCCCTCCCTAACAAAACTACCTCTTGTGACTGCGCATGCCGCTAGATCAGGAGAAGTCGCAAGAATAGCGAGAATGAAGTCGAAAAGAAAGACAAGCCGCTCTCAGAACCCGCAATTTTGCTCGCCCGAAATTCTTTGAATCCTGAATGTGGTGTTTCAACATTTCGACGTTCAATGTCAGTACTCAATCCTCACATATAAAGAACTTACTCCGGCACTTCATCGATAAATCCCTGTGCATTCACTTTGCTTGAGATTTAGGCATCGGCCCACTTCATACGGTGCTGGGCTCGACAGCAGACTTGCGCCTAAATTGATTCCTACAATGTCTAGTTCGGTCTGGGTCTTGCAAAAAAGGACCATAGCGTCATGATAAACTCGTCCCGCGCGTCTGTAGGCCGCCATGGCCAGGAAAGAGAGTAGTTTCCTTGAAAGAATCGGGCTGCACCCGCTAGTTTGGGTGGGGTCTCATCAAACATCTAGCAGCCACAGAGAGTCCCTAAGCTCGGAGAGTGGGTGTTTGTCTGTCTGGACAGCCGAGGCCTGGGGTTGTGCCGAGAAGTCGAAGGGACATGGGAACCACAGCAGGAAGCCATGAATCGATGTTGCAACTCCGCGCGAATCCTTATCACGACACAACATTCATGATGATTGATCTGCATCAATATTAATGTAAGAGGCAGCTGAGCGCTGTGATTTAATCAGCGCTCAGCCTTGCCACCTTAGTGCCACAGTGCCACAGTTCAAAATTTGAAGGCAACCTCCCATCACATCGATATCGTGACCAACGCAAATGCCACGTCCCGTTAGACGTTTGAACCAGCAGTCATTAAGCTCACTATCCAGCGAGGTCATCAATCGAGTTTTGTCGAAGTTAGATTGGAGGAGCATATTGAAGTGCAGACTCGTAGGGATCTGAGGCTTGTATGTCTGCATTACTAGCGCTTACATCTTACTCTGTAGATATGCAGATTTCTTCGCTCGGCAGTAGACCAGTGTCCTGCCGCCCAGTATGCTATTGAATTGGCTGTGAGTGGCATGGAGGATGGTACTACACGAAGCCACTTTACCGCCGCTTCGAGACTCGCCCTACTTAAGGAGCGCAACGCCTGCTGGGATGCATTGAAGTGGGGCGAGACACGAGACATACCCCTACTCCAGAAGGATATTATATGGAACTTATGTGGAGGAGTCTTCGCACAGTCTGGTCTCCCGGGTGCCCTGCGTCTGCATCAACTCCCTTCGCAGTACCGCAACATTCAGGCCAGTTCATGGAGAATCCCGTTGCCCAACAACACTTACGACTTTATTATGGACCCTGCCCAGGATCTTCTGGCGCTTGTTGAAACGCCCGTTCTGATGTAAGTTCGTTTTTCTGGCACTTGTTCTCTGATCCTAAAATAAGCTACAGCGCAACCCACAATAATACGAAGTCACATGTACGCATTCGGATACACCTCC
This sequence comes from Suillus occidentalis, assembly GCA_016628085.1. Classification (NCBI taxonomy): domain Eukaryota; kingdom Fungi; phylum Basidiomycota; class Agaricomycetes; order Boletales; family Suillaceae; genus Suillus; species Suillus occidentalis. The sequence continues at coordinate 13,846 of JABBWB010000355.1, forward strand.
GATCTATTGGTACTGGACTAGTACATCCATCTGTCATCAATTCAGTCCGAGTTATTGATCATAGTCTGGATATGCAATGTTCCTGGGTGGATCTCAGTCTCCAGGTATCCGGCAACAACCTCGGTGTTTTGTTTGTTGCTCAATTTGAAACTCCCGAGCTTGCCATGTGGAACTGGAAAACTGGCGAACTTATATTGGTGATCCAAATTGTAGCTAAGTCTGTATTACCTGTTTGCTAATATCTACTACCCCAGACGCGCTCCAGTTGTGATATTTCCACTTTCGCTTTCCTCACTTCTCACCTTTTGTTAGTGGGTTCACTGATGAACGAGTCTAAAGTCATGCAGCCTCGACTTTTCGTTCTGGACCTATCGATACCCTCCAAAATCAAGGTCACCCTCACTGCTGATTACACTTGTATTTTTGGACTCCCAACTTTCAGCCTTGTGGTCAAGCCCACAAAGATTGTGATTCGCTCTGACCCGTCGCCCGAGTGGAAACCTAATCCGCGGACACAAATTCCCTTCTCCATAGCACGTGGACAAAGACTTTTTCTTATTACAATCTGCGTCGAAGAGAAGAAGAAAGAGGTCTCGTATGACCTCTTTGCACCTGCAGATATATTACTATCTTATGTCACAGCCCTACCCCCTCAGACTCGTCAACACATTATCAACTGGGACATGTGGGGCCCCACAGGTACACGTCTTTTGAAGTCCCCACCACACTCTATTGTCTGGACTGCATACGTATTCGGAAGCAGATTCGTTTTGCTCGTCACACCACCCAAAGCCACTGCAGGTCAACCATTGCAGACCTTGCAAGTATGGAATTTCAACCAACTCGCGATCAAGCGAGCCACGGCATTGGGCCTCGAAAACGAAAACATGCATTATGTTAATGACACCACAGTCATTAAGGATAAGGTGTTCGTTAAGACAATCCGCACGAACCTTCCTTACTCCGTTACCACGCGGACACTTCCTCCTCGTTCTCCCGAAGAATCAACATTTACAGATGCTATGTGTAGCGAAGATGCCATTGTTCTTGCCACTGTGAGTCGCTCAAATACTATTCTGTGTCTGACTTCACTGACCATGTTTTTAACTGCAGTCTGACCGCTGTTATCTTCGCATTCTGATTTTCTGAACAACGGGAACAACTTGAAGCTGGAAGCCCAATGGGTTTCAGCTAGTCCTGTACATAAATACTAGTATTAGAGAAGAGAGTGCAAATATATAATTCTATTGGCCGCGAAGATCAAAACGTACAAGAATTCGATATTCAACACGAATTGACTTGGTCGGAGCTGGTCCCAAAACGTTGAAGCAAATTGGCGATGTGCATCCGCCATCACTTCGTACGATCCTCCATTTGCTAGTCTCGACTGCAGACTTGCGCAACTTGACATCTGAGTCTTGCACAAAAAGACCGCCATGACAGTCGGTATAGCCTGTGCTGCTGTGCAGCTCTGTACCTTCGGAAGATATTTCCAACCAGAGGTGGTAGGCAGCCGAAAGAAATGTGAATAATGTTCCCGCTAAGTAGTACATAGTGGTGCTGCACTGGTGCACGACGTCGACATCAAATTTGGCTGTGTTTAATTTTCGGTCAAGTCCATTTCGGGCCAGGTGAAATTGACGCGGTCCTGCCGCGCCTGACGCGGCCGTGACGCGCCTGTGACGCGGCATTAGTGACGCGGCACTGTCACAAATCGCAACCATCTTTGACGCTCGCAATGCATTCCAAACATGTTCCACCCTCGTTAATGATCAATATATGAATGCCCAAATATCTGCGTGTGGGACCTGGAGCACTTGATTATCTTCCGTGCTCATACTATTCAGGCATGTCACGGTAGTTTCATGTTCACCTTGTATTTCTAACCATTGATTTATTGTTGGTTTTCAGACATACAATATCATATTACTGTGTGGTCCTGGTCAAGCCTTCGACGACCTCGTCACCTCACTTTGTCAGGTCTGATGGAGCCTCTTAATCTGTATTATCATCTCAAGCCCCAGCTATGCCAGACTACCAAGCCTCATTCAGACTCCCAACGCTCATTGAGTTCTGTCAGCATTATCTTTGCAGCTTCAACACTCATGTCAACCTCTATAGTGACCTATGCTGCTGCCTGCATCCGTGTTGGGGCCCGGTGACTTGCATGCCGCGTCAAGCATAGCACATGTCACAGCAGTGCCGCGTCACTGCCGCGTCACCATATAGCACATGCCGCGCACCTGTGTATCCCAATAAGTAAGCCTTATTAGGCTGGACGCTTACGTGTCTCACCCACGCTTATTTGGCTCAACAGCGAAGATTCCTCAACACCAGCATTAAATATTGCCCCAAATCATGTAAGTACTTGAAGCAGTTTACCTGTTCTACCTATCTAATCATGTACTAGATTATCTTCCCGCCGGCAACACCTCCCGCCCAGAGCTTATACTCCCCGCCTTCTATTTGGCGTGTTCCCACGCACTCCTGATACTCTCCACCATAATGTACGACGCCCAATGCCTATCAGCCCAACACCTCCCAGCAACCCAATGCCTCCTGCCCCCGAACGTTTACTCCCCACCATACTTAGTCTCCACCACAGCGTACGATGCCCACCGCCTCCCGAGTTGCGGCCTCTCAGATCTCACTGACTACAATTGCTGCTGGTCTCTCATGTCGGGCCTTGCCTCCTTCAATGTAGCCCACCATAGCACTATGCAGCGTTTTCACCCCGTATTTGGAACGTGTCCTCTGCCTCGTGATTGCAATGTGTACTTGGCTTGTATGTATGCCCTCCACTACTCTCGCTACCTTCTCAATGTCTCGTTCACAGAAGTCAACCAAAATCAGCGGCTTCACTGGCTGACCTTAGTAGCACTGGGGCCTTCCTCTATCATTTGTGTTCAAAGCATGGCAGATGACCCCGACATGTTGTCGGCTCATGCAGCCTTTACCTGTCCTTCCAGCCTGACACCGGCTCATCCTCACGCAGTTATCACTGGCATACTAGTAGCACCAAGACAAATTGTTCGTATTGGCTGTGTAATAGGAACTGAAAATGACAATTTGCTCAAACAAACACGATCCCAACAACATTGAATAAGACTGCGACTGTACGAAGGTTATATTATGGTAAGAAAATAAGTTGAAGACTTAGAAAAATGTAGAGGAGCTTCCACCATCATTGAATCCGTCAGAGTAAGGCTCGAAAGATGGATTAAACATCGAAAGAAAGTCATCGAGACCTGGAGGCAAGTTCAAGTCTGGGCCTGGCTCGAAGCTGCCAGAGGTGAAGAGTGGAGATGTCATTTCAGGCGCGAAATCCAGAAAGGGTGGATTGTTGATGCTCTGACTGAGCATAGGGTCCAGTGCAGGAGTTGTATTGGCATGATCTGTGACGAGCAGGGGAGTCAAAGCACTGCTAGCACTAGAGACAGGTGTGTCGGCAATATCAGAGGATGGTGAGGGTGTGGCTGGCGATCCTGGTATATCGTTAGTGGTGTTGGGCACAACATCAGGGTTCTCTTCCTCATCATCGCTGCTGACCATCTCCGTACTCTTATATACCTTCTTCCTCTGGCGCTGGGGAGCATCATCAGCATCAGCATCACGGCGTCTCTTCTTGCCCTTGTCAGAGCGAGCACGCCGACGCTTCTCAACTATTGCACCATCTTCAATGCCTTTATCCCTTTCCTCGTCCATGCGCTCTAATTCTTCTGGAGTAAGGCGCTTCCAATAGATGGCCCCAGACCGCCACTTCCTTAGAAGCATCTCGAGTTCAGGAAGGGAGTTAGAGACCGTGCTGAGATTCGCAAATGGAATTTGCTCTGGCCAGCCCTCGATGATTACAGAGTACCGTTTGACGACATTACGCCAATATTGCGCCCATTGCATCTTGGCATCTGGATCTTTGGCAACGGTCTCTGGAGACCTTCCGTCAGACAATGTTAAACTGTAAAAAAAATCGAATTAATACTCACGGAGGGTTTTATTAATTTCAGAGCGGATGACGGCACGTACTTCAGCCACGCGCTGCTGATGATTCTTTGCTGCCCCTGCACAAGGTCAGTAAGTAGCGTGCAACAGAAACCGCATTTATAAGCACTTACCTGTCATGCCTTGTATTGCGAAACCTTCCAGCTTGCTGACTAGGTCTTGATTATCGATGCCCATCGCAGATTCCATGAAGCTTTGCACACCCTCGGTCGCAAATTGAGAACCACGTAGTGGAAGGTCAGTCGTTCCTCGGACCACGTACATAATTGTCTCTGCTCCAGTACGAGAGCGGAGATTATTGAGCTAGTAAAATAAAGGGTTAGACACTGGCGGTCGGTTGGCTGCGAGACACAACAAAAAATCGTACCTCACTTTCAACAGCCTTGAGAGTGTTGGTGACATCGTTGATCTTCAACTTAGTTGAAATGCGTTGCCCAGTAGTCTTGGTAGCCTTGTATTCCTTGTACTCCTCAACGAGATTTGCTTTCTCCTCCTCGGTGAGGCTATTGTACTCGTCTTTGAAGTCCTTCACGATCCCTTCGAGTACGTCTTTGCCGCGTCCATCTGCATGAAAAAAATAAATTGAATTAGGCTGTATCAAAAGGGAGAAAAACTTACAGTTCTCTTTGTTGCCGTCTTGGCCTTTCTTCCATAGGAAAGAGTTCCATGCGCTGACCTTGGAATGCTTCGAGTGCAAGAGCGAGTGTCCCATATGCAATTCATTTTGCACTCGACGGACACTTTTCTTGTGCTCCGAAGCAATCTTGATAGCAGCATCGTCTAGGACTTGCCATGTGCCCTCGAGAGCTTTCCGAAAACTTTGAGAAGCTTCGCGGCGTTGTAGCGTGATCGCAGTGCGAGCCTCTTTGGTAAGCTGCACCCTAGCGCGAGTTGGCTTAGCTAGTCCTTGGGTGCGCTTTGTCATATGAACCTAAGGAAGGGGGGGGGGTATGAATCAGCACCACTGATATATATCATGCAAAGACAGTAAAATCACACCAGATCAAAAGATAGATTTTCGGACAGATTATTTACTATAAATATTGGGCCGTGCAAGCGCACCAAAAATTAGTTTCATCAGCCTCGCTAGTTGACACCAGCCAAACCAATGACACATGATCTACAAGAAAACAAGATAAAAAAGGTAAAAAGCACAGCAACCAGCAAGGGTAACAAAAACTAGTGCGGCGATCCTGACAATCTGCCAAATAGAGGGCGAAGAAGAAGCCTTACATCAAACTTTAGCACAATGCGAAGTGTCAAATATTAGATTTTGCTTACCCTTAAACCAGAGCCGAGCTGCAAATCAGCATGAAGAGCCCAGTTAAGCTTAGACGCTTGCTCATAATTGAGGCCCCATTTCAAAGAGCGCAGATTTTCCTCCCAACGGGTATTACGAACTGTGGTGGTCAAGGTGTGCAACTTCGGAAGGATTTCATCACCCAATTCGAACCGATCAAGAATGGTGTCAGTATGTGGGCCAATACTAACAAGCAGTGGACCCGAAACTATCGGCTTCGCGAGAAATGCATCCGCTGGACGACGACGATAGATCTGAGTGCGAGGACTGGCAACTTGAGTGGTACCGCGAGGATTGAACACTTGAGTAGTACCACGAGGAACGGATGCTTGAGTAGTACCACGAGGACCAGTAGACACTTGAGCAGTGGCATGGCGAATAGCAGCCGAAGAAGTTGAACTCTTCAATCCGGATGCGAGATCCCGCTCAAAAGACTCTTTAGGATAGCCTGAACACTGGATACGTGCCCCAGCGGGATCACAAGGTGCTGGAAGGTGCGGCAGCTCGCTAAGATTGATACGAGTGGAGGTGACTGGAAAAGACCATGAAAAGATGTATGATGGAATGTACTGAAGCCAACTTACAACGATGCGGCGCCTCGATACCTTCGATTTGACAACGCTTCATGAAGCGTTCCATGTGCGGAACAACAAATTCCTCACAAAAAGCTTGAACTAAGACGGAAACATCTCCACCGATTCGTGCGGGGCTCTCCTGCAGCTCACGGGGAGTGACATATAAGTCGAGTGCCACCTCTTCTGGAGAGGGTGTGGTGTTGGCTTTAAAGCCTGGGCAGCGAATGACAATCGATATCCCTCCATCAAGACGGTCTTGCATGGCAATCTGCAAGAGTATTTGATTCAATCAATATGCAAAAAACTAGGCTGACACGTACGGAATCAAAGATGTCTTTCAGTGAGGCTTCAACAAACTCTTCGCAAGAGAGGGAACGGTCCTTTGTCGTGACAAAAGAGTTGAATGCTGCATAGGATGGATGAAGGCCGCCTGGTTTCCTCACGTGGTAGTGAGTTCCGTCAAGGTGAGCATCATGTCGAAGCAGCGCACGGGCTGCAGCCTGTCGCTCAGAATTTCCAAAACCTTCTGCAAAAGTAGAGGTGTAAAGTGCCGCTATGCTCTTGACTGAGAAAGACGGTTCCATGGTTATGGGGGGAAGTTTGGTGGCTTTTGATTGGGACATTGCTGTTGAGATGGAGCGGTGGTATGTGATTGAGAGTTGAGCTAAAGTTGATGGTCAAAAATAGATGGTGAGTCCTTGCAATGGTACTAGTCACCTGAGTCATAGATGCATAATACACCATCAACTGCACAATCGCAGCGATCACAACCTCTCGGGAGTCCATTCTTCCCATCTGGTCATCAACTGCACAATCGCAGCGATCACAACCTGACACTCGTGCACCTGAACTCTTCGTCCTTTTACACGGCATCATTCCTGATCAGTTGTTCACCATAGTATGACCACCCTCCACACATTCTCAACCTCTCGGGAGTCCATTCTTCCCATCTGGTCGTCAACTGGACCACCCTCCATACATTCTCGACCTCTTGGGAGTCCATTCTTCCCATCTGGTCGTCAACTGCACAATCGCAGCGATCACAACCTGACGCTCGTGCACCTGAACTCTTCGTCCTTTTACACGGCATCATAGAAAGTATTTATTCTTCTATGCAACATATGACAAAGTATTAATCTACAACGGAATCGAGATAGCTAGCCATATTCTCCATATCTTCGGCATGCTCCTCCTGCCGGATGATGTCTGCATCTGCATACTCAGAAGTGATGATATCATGCACATCCGAATCTCCTCCTATGCGGGAATGTACTCCAATGCCCCGCATGCCTGAGTAACTTGGGAGGTTCTCGATCTGATTGAGACGGAAGATGTGAAACATGTTGGTGGCCGAGCGACTTCGCCATTGTCGCTGCAGTTCTGATGCGAGGAGGGGATAAGACAATTGAAGGTCCGTAATAACTTTGTTGGTCTCCATTTCCTCGTCATGGACAAAGGTGCGCAATCGACGGACTTCGACATTGAGGCGAGATACTTCTTCTCGCGCACGCAACAATTTGAAATATTTTGTGGTGGCCTCACGGTGAGCAGGTTTCGTCCAGTCGAGTTCGCGGATGTCAGTGCGTGAGTGACGCAATAAGTCAAATTCTCCCAAGAAACTGTACTCTGCAATGTCCTTCCAGGACAATTTTGGACGCGGCGGGTTAAGCGCCGCAGCCTGGGTATTGTACCGGTTGATGGCATTGCGAATTGCCTCCGAACGGCGCTGTAGAGCCTTTCCAATTTGCTGACGTAGTTTATATCCTGAAAACAAATATGAAAATGGTAAAATATAATGAGATGAACATACTACCTGTGCCCGACAATGAAAGCTTTGAGAGCTCAAAAAGCCTCATGACGACAAGGCGCTCCAGTTCATTTAGCGCCGTGCGATACTTGCCCAATGTTGCTTCTTCTTTGAACTGAATGTACTCGGGACCCCCAATAACCCAGCGCTCCTCAATGCGAAGTTGAATTTCCATGTGGGCGACTAAGGCTTCTGCATTTTGCAACTTTGCGTAAGCAGCATCAACACGGATGCGAGCTGTAGTAAGGGCGGCACGGATCTCTGCAAAATCACCGACTCCAACAGTGGTTAGCGCATTATTGGCAGCCGATCGAGCAGTGTTCCATTCGTCCCTGCCATTTAAACTTATTCAATAAAGTAGTATCATATGAGACAGCCACTCACCGGCACGAGTCAAGGTCATCTAGGACTTCAACATATCGAATACAAAGACGATCTCGGATTGGAGGTTCTTTCAAGCGATCAAGATATAACTTTTCCTCATTGTAGAACTTCACGAAGTCTGCGTCATCCAGATCTAATTCACGTTTAATGACGGAGAGCTCGGCTTGTAAGGTTTGAATGACATGTATTGCTTCCCGGTAATGATTGAACAAAAAATTGCCTACAAGATTTCAGGATCAGAGGCGCCACTGACAAAGATTGCTTACTCAAGGCAGCATATTTATCGGCATCCCAGAAGTTAAAATGTTCCTCAATAGACTGATGCCGATGAAAAGGACTAGCGTGTCGCGTACTCCGTGCGAGCTCATTTGAGGAGGAAAATATATGTTCGCAGCCTTCACCTTCGGTGTGGCCAGTCCCACTGATATACATAGGGTGCCAGTCCAGCTGGCACTTGCGGTTATGAGCGTGTCCATGGAATGCGCCCACCATCATGCGTAAAGCAAGAGCATCTGCACGTGGACCCAAAGAACTAGTACTCAGTGTCTTCGAAAATGCGCATCCAATGTCGTAAGCGCACGAGCCATTCTGCCCGTATACAGCCATTAGGTGATCCATTATAGCGAGCGGATACTTCGCTCTAAATAATGGATGAGTCTCAGTATATCTGGTCCCGGTGGCGTCGGTACTCACAATTCTCCGCTGCGAATCATATCGCAGGCTACTAACACAAAACGATGACGGCACGCAGCAATGAAAATCCCAGATTCATCGAAAACTGAGAACATTTTTTTGCGTTGTTCGGGTCCGGCATTGCGCCAACGGGCTGTACAATGGAAAACGGCCTCGCCTGGGACTTCTTGGTCATCGTGTACATCCTCCCAGTCATCGACCTTGTCGTTCTTGTCGAGTGCCTGGTCATAGGGCTATTTCACATACTTAAAATTGATGATACAAAATACACTCACAGTTCTAGACCTGACTTCATCTTTGAATTTATCTACTGCATCGCGACCGATCCAGTAGTCCGATCTTGGCCGACGAGAGTCATCACGAGGAAGAGAATTAGGACTTGAAGACGCCCAGCGCTTAAGGCTATTATTGCCGTCGATGGTGGCAAACCAAGCAAATTGAAGTGGCGATTCATCTACCAGTTTGTAAGTACATGCTGGGCATGCATTCAACAGCCGCCAATTTGGAGTGTCGTGCTTGAGTGCCTGCTTCAGCAATACATCAACGCGATAGACAATTTCAAGGAAAGCGTCATAAGCAGCAGAGAATTGAGAGCGGAGATATGGACGATACGGCATCTGAAGATGGTTGAAGTGTAAATAAATGCAAAAAAGTAAGGTAGTACTAACATCATGCAAGTGGCACAGCATTTTGCATTGCGCCTGGATGGTGAATCGGGGACAAGTCCGGTGAGCTTGCCGATAGGCTGCAAGAGTACGAAGGCTGATAGCAATGTTCGGAAACAAAGGTGAACACCCAAGATAACCATTATAAATCAGTGTCTCGTTGGGGTACTTATGGCATGGTAGTACGTTGAATGATGCTCGGTGCCGAACTGCAGGTCAAACTTAAACATAAGCAGTGGCGACAATAGTCAGGACCTACAGAAAGTATCAACGAGCTCGATGTTGCTGAGTGCTGGGGCAGTATTGAGAGAAGGACTGTCATTTTCGTTCGAGACAGTAGGTATACCATCCCCAGAATCGCGAGATCGGTAGTCCAGATAGGCATGAACGAGTTCGTTCATTTGCATGTCCCAATGATTTGTTTGAAGGTCGGTACGATCACGTCGAGTCCTCGGGTCCACATAGCGGCTGACAAGGAATTGATAAGTGTGTGTACAAAATGAAACGCACTTACAATCCCGATAGGTCGGCCATTGTGCGAGACAGCCCTTCAAAAGCCTCGTATTCGCCACCTTCGTGGCTGAGGTCAAGTCCCTCATCACCTGGGGCTGGCTCATATGGTATGTCATCAGTAATCATGCCTTGATCAGCAAGCATGCTCTCGACATTTTCTCGATCCACTGCGTTCAACTCTAAGACTACATCAGCTCTGAGCGGTGATCATGCAATGGACATACCTTGCAACTCAGACTGGCGCCTCGCTTCAACAGCATCCATGCGCTTCTTTTGAGCTGAAGCAGTAAGCACACCAGAAGTACGCTGACCGCGTTTGAAACCATGTGTGATGACCGATTTAGACAAGCCACTGATTTTGGTTGATTTCTGTGAGCGAGACATTGAGAGGGCAGAGAGAGAGTAGCAGAGGGCATACATACATACATACATACAAGCGTAGTACACGTGGAAATCACGAGGCAGAGGGCACGTTGCCATCACGAGGCAGAGGTCATCCGATTGTGTTAGATCTGAGAGGCTGCGACTCGGGAGGCGGTGGGCGTCGTACGCTGTGGTGGAGACTAAGTATGGTGGGGAGTAAACGTTCGGGGGCGGGAGGCATTGGGCTGGGAGGTGTGGAGGTGTTGGGCTAAGAGGTGTTGGACTAGAAGGTGTTGGGCAGATAGGCGTTGGGCGTTGTACACTATGGTGGAGAGTATCAGGAGTGCGTGGGAACGCGCCAAATAGAAGGCGGGGAGTATAAGCTCTGGGCGGGAGGTGTTGCCGGCGGGAAGATAATCTAGTACATGATTAGATAGGTAGAACAGGTAAACTGCTTCAAGTACTTACATGATTTGGGGCAATATTTAATGCTGGTGTTGAGGAATCTTCGCTGTTGAGCCAAATAAGCGTGGGTGAGACACGTAAGCGTCCAGCCTAATAAGGCTTACTTATTGGGATACACAGGTGCATCAAAGTCACTGGTCAGCGAGGTTGAAGACGGGGATCGTGAGAACTTTCAAGGATCTACTGTTGATCTACTGCATCGATATGTTAGCGAGTGGGTCATTCGATCGTAAAGTGCAAGTATGGAACTTGTACACGGGCGAACTCGTGGCGAACTCGGACATGGTCGAACTTGTGGCCGGTCCATTCGACTTCGGTCGTGCGCGTGAGGTTCCTGCAGCACTTCGATTCTCAAAAGACTCTCGCGAGCTGGCGGTGTCGTCATATGATTCGAAGGGACAACATTTGCAGGTTTAACGCAGCAATATTCTTCAATACCAATTTTTCGTGAAAACTTCAATGCATATTTGTCGCGGACTTCAGAATTTATCATTTAAACAAGTGCTCCTTCCTTTCCCCAGAGTCAAGCATTGCCCGCACCTGGTCCCGAAGCTGCTGTGTAAGGGTATGCAACCGAACAGCCCTCTGGAGGTCCTGCACTCTCTTGCGGAACGTAGCTGTAGCTTGCAAATAGACCGCCTGGAGCGGACGCTCGGCCTCCACGATATCTTGAAGCGTGGGTGGCGCAATGTCGTGTTCGTTGTCGCCATCAGCAACCTCGCTAAGAAGTCGTCGGGCAGTAGTGGACTGCAGGACGCTGTGTCAGACCAGGAACACATTCACTCCGAAGACCGCACATTCATCCTCGCTCAAGGCGCACAATCTCATTGATTGACAAAACCCCAGTAACTCCTTATCTGACAGGAGTTTGTGAGGGTCCTCCAAGCCGGAGATTACTGCATGCGCGGAGTTGTCAGGCGGTAGCCTGCGGTGGGGCGACGATGGGAGACTGCCTGTATGCAGTGGAGTCGTTACAGAAGATCGGATCATCCAGACGGGTGCCATTGGGGATCTGAAATTCTCAATTCGTCGTTGCGGTACTCCCTATTGAACCGATCGATGGCCGGAAATGACGATGGCACTGAAGCCCAGGATGGGAACTTGCAATATTGTGCTGTCGTATTGTCAGTCATCCAATCGTAACCTGGGGCATGTCGAACTCACATGGTGTAAGGGAGGCAGCCCTGGCTAGGTGAACTGGGAGGCGCATACACCTGTTCTGATCTACCGGTGTGGCTATAATGACGTTCAGCAAAGCTAGATTTGACAGACTCTCCAGACATGTGAGTCGGAGTCACAATAGGAGAATCATTGCTAATAGCAGTGGATGACTGGGCAATATCAATGCCAAAGTCTAGAAACCCTGTGCCAACATTGTATATGTCGGATGGTGGTGGAGATACACCACGATCTACTCCCTCATTGCTTACTGGCACACCAAAATCGTACTCTGAGGGAGCCGAGCAATCAGAGAATACACTGGATGCACATGAGGAATAACTCGCCTGACATATCATCATCCTCATTGCTTACTGGCATACCAAAATCGTACTCTGAGGGAGCCGAGCAATCAGAGAATACACTGGATGCACATGAGGAATAACTCGCCTGACATATCATCCTCATTGCTTACTGGCATACCAAAATCGTACTCTGAGGGAGCCGAGCAATCAGAGAATACATTGGGTGCACATGAGGGATAACTCGCCTGACATATCATCATCCTCCGCAGGGTACTCATCTTCCTGATCAACATGTGGGGAACTAAGACCAAAGTTAAGTGGCTCTGACGGACCGAGGAAGATGAGTGCATTACTTAAAATGACGGAATACGTAGCTTACCGTCCATGCTGCTCACAAAACGTCCGCTCTCTTGACGAGAAGGTAGTTTATCCGGACCCCAACCGAAATCAAGAGGTTCTACGGGACGAAGATAAACATAAGGCGCGATGGAAATGATCAAGGGAACACTCCTCACCACTTTCATCTTGGGTTTCACGCCCTGCAGCCCCGCTACGAAGATCTAGCGACTCTAAACGTTGCAATTAATAATATGATGACAACGAGGGCTTGAGAAAGACCTCCTACCGATCGATTGCGTAGATGACCACGAGGGATTGCTGATGTCCATAATTGTACAGATAGGGCTAGCAAACCGCACAGAATGGGGGCGAGAATCCATGTGGCTACTTGTGAATGTCAGAGTTCTGGCCGGTCTGGGTACAAGTCTCCTCGGCTACTTTCATATCGGAACCAGAAACGCACGCCGGTTCCCGGGAGGACACCCACGGACCACCGTCACGGTTGGTCCATTCGACATCGGCACTTCGATTCTCGGAAGACTCTCGCAAGCTGGTAGTATTGTCATATTATTTCCCCTCGGAATGATTGAAAATCTCATCTTACTGGTGTTTTTCACTTTCTCGCATCGGACTCCGTTGCAAGCCTACTTTAGTTGGCGCTTTGTTTAATATCCTGTGCAGACATTATTGATGTATCTTCTTTGCTCTATCTTCGTGCAATGACCCAGGTACTGTTTCTTGGCTCCAGTGGTTTCGAGAACACTTCTGTTAGGATATCTCACTTCGAATTCATCTCCCAAAATCAAATGATCACTGGGTTTTTGACCAGACTCTCCCAGGACTCTTGGTTTTTCTTGCAAGTCCCAGCTGCCTGGAATTAACAACACGTGAGCGTCATGAGCGTCGAGATATTACACTGACGATATTTGATAATTTTCCTATGCAGGGCCCCTTGCAATTACAATTGTTTCTGTTGCGCCGACGAGTTCCCCAAGCTTGTTCTGATCAGTGACTCTGGAGTCAGCAAATCGTAAGCATGTTCCTTTGTCTATTTTTCGCTCCCTAACTTACATTAGCCCACGGGAATCATTAGGGGTGTTGCACTCGCAATCGAGCCCTCAGAGTCATATACAATACCAAATCTTTTTACAGCCCGTACATTTGCCAGTGAAGTTCACCGAGAACCCTAACTTGTTTCCGTGTTCTCGACTACAAAACTGACCCATAAGGCTAAACATCCAGATGGCCTTCACAAGTAGGTGAAAGCATTCAGGCTTAAGCGTTTCAACGCTTTCTTCCCTGAGTATGCAGCCGCTCTACATAGACTTCGTTTATGCCAACAACTTGTGCTTTCATGAGTTATTACTAGTATGACGCTGTCGATGCTCTGTAATTGTGATGTAGTACGCAGGGCACAGATGGGCTACAGGTAAAAGCAGTCTGAATCATCCGGGATTAATAAAACTACTGAGTTCGACAGGCGCGCAGTTGGATGAGCCCTGCATCGAACTTGGCGTTGACAAAAATCAAATCAATGGTGGTCAGTCTAGGTTGCATGGTGCAGAAGGCGTCGAAGGCTTGAAGCTTGAAGGATCCGGATTGTATGATCGGAATGCACGAGTTAACTTGACTGGCCCTGCTCCTACAATATTCTGAGTACCTAGGCAGAAGATGAGGCTACAAACGAGTGGAGCACACAATAGTAACATTCTAGACGACAAAAACATGACAGAGCATACGAAAATGAGATAGCTGGAGCGGAAGTATCAGGGTCATTTTGACAACAGATCGCAGATAGACAACTTGTGCATATGTATCAGATGGCAGCAATATGACTTAGAACTACACGCCAATATGAACAAAAACCATCCTCTGCTCGAGCGGCACTTTCGTCTTCACGGCGTGCGTAGCACGGTTGAGTGCCCAGGCCGCCTTCGTGCAGTCCATCACACCACCATCCTTTGAATCCTTGAACAGGTTCTCATAGAAAGCTTTGACGACATGTTTACGACAGCATCGTTGACCTGCCACAGCGTGCCAACGACGCTCTTGAACCCGGAAAACTGGAGTCCAGCTGCGAGGTGAATGACTTCGTCGGGCGTCTCCTCATCGCCAACGGCGGTATGACAAGCGGACAGAAATGCGAACTCGGCCTGCGGAACATGTCTCTCCATGATATCAAGCAGCGTCAATTTTTCGTCTTTCATGACGAAATGCGAATTGTAAGGCTGCGTGCAGTCCTGCTTGCCATGACATGCCAGGTGCACCCAAGTGTTCTCTTCCAAAGCTTTGAGTGCACCTGTTCGTGTGGCTGCGTCGCCAGAAATAGTGGTACGGTTGGCAGTCACAGGGACGAGCTTACGGACGAGCTCGAGCTCGCTGTCAACAGCCAAGAGTGCTTTCCCTGCGTCCGGCTTACCCTGTCCAATTGTAGCGAAGGACGGAGTAACCTGCTTCTTCATCATCTGTCTAGATCTGACAAGAGCCGACAGCGTCGGCGTGTAAGAGCATATGTAGAGATCCTCCAGGCATGGTTCCTTAGAACAATCTGCGTTCGTTCGAAACGGGTGAGCTGCATGGAGAGGAATAGATGTGAAAGCTGCAGTAGGACACAACCAGATTCGAGAGTGGCGCTTTAGTTTGAGGACGCGCTCGAGTACGTTGACGATGGGTAGCATGATCTCGTCCCATACTGTCCGCAAGAGGACTATTAGATTGTTCCGCGGCAGCTTTGGGCCCATGCCAGATGCATATCGTATTGCCCTGGCGAAGCGATCCTTGAGATTGGTCAAATCTACGAGAGTGACAGATGGTAAAGGAACACGATGTGGTCCTCCTGACGTCGAGACGATTATGGCGCTGCACAAGTATTGGCTCGCAATGAGGATGATTACTGGGCCCTGGCGTGCTGCCACTTGCAAATATTCGTACGAAGGTGGGAGCAGGAACCGCGAGAACGCCCGAAGACCACGTATCTCAGCTACCGCAGTATCCCATTGCCTTGTAAGGCTCCTGTATTGTATTGCTGCCTCATCAGCAGCAGCTGGGTCAGCGCTGCCTGTGGAACCCTGAGCATCAGATAGGAGCTTGCTGAGTTCCGAGAGCTGTTGAGTTAGTTGTGGACTTGCAATCTTCAGGTCTTCCAGCGGAGTCCTGAGTCGAGAAGCCAGCGACCATTGCTGGCCACGACCCTGCTCCACAAGTTCGACTGCCTGTCGTAGATTGCCACGACGTATGGCACACGAAGCTGCATCGACAGGAAGTGATCGTGCACCACGAAAAGCGGTTGCAGCCTCACGCCGTGAGATGATCGATGATCGCGTCATCACGTGGCTCTCGAAAAGCTCAAAGCACATTTGGTATGCTTCGAGCGCAGATTCATGTTGATAGACTTCTGCTTGGCGGGCCCATTCAATAGCCTCCTTGATGCGTAATGGAAATCCTTGAGTAGGATGTCCCGATGCGAGTCTGAGGTTCTCTATAGCGAGTAACAAATCAGCAGGGTCATGTAGAATCCGGTAGCGAGACGAATAGGCGTTCGACAGCCGCATGTAGCTAAAAAATCTGTCTGGGTGCAGAGAAGATAGACCCTCCAATGACGCTTGGCAAAGAGCAATGGCCTCCTCGACATCTTCAT
This sequence comes from Suillus occidentalis, assembly GCA_016628085.1. Taxonomy (NCBI): domain Eukaryota; kingdom Fungi; phylum Basidiomycota; class Agaricomycetes; order Boletales; family Suillaceae; genus Suillus; species Suillus occidentalis. Next base: position 30,049 of record JABBWB010000355.1, read on the forward strand.
TCTTTTGAGTTTGCCTGAAACGAGAGCAGAGGGCCGCGCTCAAATTGAAAAAATATACATGGCGCCCTGGACGGTCAAGCTGCATTATGTGAAGGGATTCGCGATACAGCTCAGTGGCCTCGTAAAGATCTTCGCTGACATGCAATTGAGCATATCTGGAATTGAGTGCGTTGGCAAGGTTGCCAAGCGTGGCGTCACGATCTGGATGCCCAGGTGAGTGCAATGTCAATGCCTCACGATAGAGGCTGATAGCTCGGGTGATGTCATCAATGTCGTTGCGTGTGTTGTAACGGGCGACGAGGGCGTTCCCTAGGTTGCACATTGAGGAATCATGAAATTTGTGTCCAGCAGGCCGCAGGCACAGCACTTCTTCGTAAGAGCAGATGGCCTCATCAAGGTCATTAGGTTTGCCTTGGTGATTGAAGCGGGACAAGAGTGAGGAGGCCAAGTTGTGCAGGAAGTGACTACGGTCAGCATGTCCCTCGGAACACAAAGACAAAGCTTGACGGCGGAGTTGTATGCTTGTGTCAAGATCATCGATACTGCCGTGCTGGTTAAACCTTACTCGAATTGCCCGTGAGAAGCTCGTCGAGGGCTCTGAGACGGAGTTGATGTCCCAGGGGACAGAACTCGAGAACGATTCTTCGAAGGTGGATGTCTTCATCGGATGCGTCTCTCGGAAGATTGAGGCATTCCTTGATCACATTATAGACACCTCGTCCCATTGTCGCAACGCTACACAGGTAGGTGCCCTCTGGACAGAGTGATATTAGCTCATGATAGAGATGGGCGGCTTCGCAGATGTCGGCAGCAGTACTTTTCTTCCCGTGACGCCAAATCAACGCTTCGGCAAGATTAAGTAGAGATAAGAGATGATCGGGATGGCGCTGTGGACGCAACGCAAGGGCTTCGCGGAAGAGAGAAATGGGCCTATCAATGTCTTGAAGATCCATTCGACCATAGCCTCGAAGGTGCGCATATGCAAGATTGGTGAGAGCCGTTCCGTGGTCTGGATGGTTAACTGGACAGCGGTCCAGAACCGATTGAAAATGCTGCAAAGCAGCGGTCAAGTGAAAGACCCTCTCGTGTACCACGTATTTGGCCAATCTTGCATGGCCCGCATCTGTGTCTCGAACAAGCTTGCAGGCTACGAGTGACTACAGTTGGTGTTCCGTCAGAAAAAAGCTAACAACATAGACCAGCTTTACTCACATCAGGCAGTGCGCCGTCCTGAATGTCGCAAGCATGCACAACAGCGGCCTTCAGTGTGAGGGAAGGGTAGACACCGTGCACAGATGGGAAGGGTAGATCTACGAGATGATAATATACGCGCATGGATGAGGGGTAAGTCACTCACCGAATGGCTCATCTCCATGATCAAGCAACTTATCCCATGAAATTTTGAGTTTCCCGACAACCTCTCCGTTGCCTAGCATTCGTTCAAGCTCAAAGGACGCCCTGATCTCCACTGATAACTTGAAGGTATGTGAGGTATGCGATGATCTATAAACAGCTGATCAGTTCTTGCATCGAGTCAGACAGTCACCATGGACTTTACAGAGTCACGGTATCCCCCCACGTCACAGATTGATCAGATGATAAGACACCGATGGTTGACTTCCAGCATCTCCGGGAGCCGACTTTGATGGAGACGTAAATGCCAGCGGGATCGCGCCTGGAAGGGACTTGAAGACTCTTTCCGTTGATGACTGCAGATAGAGTGAGAATTATGAAACAGATATGAAGGTAATATGGAGGGACCCGCCTTCAAGTCTGATATATCGGCCTTTTGAGCGACCAGGTATGATAGAGCGATAGAGCAACATGATAGATGGGCCGAGTGGTAGGAGGGATCTGTACTTGTACTATTTCCACGGGCACGATAGACGCTGGCTGTGCAACGACTTGACGCGCCATTGACACGGCACAGTTTGTTTGACGCGCCTGTGACGCGGTATAGGTAAGTATAGAGGTAGACAAAAGAGGCTCCATAGGACTTGACAAGCTTGTGAGCCGTCCTTGTATTACCTATTACAAGGTCATCCCATAATTGTGGCTGTACGATCCCACTTTATGACCCCCGTGAGAGTTTTTCTTATGTAGTGACGACCGAAAACAACGTCAGATCAGCATTCGTCTGATAACAAAAGCAATGGCAATTATAATTACCTAGGCTTCCGTATTTTGAGACGCGTACGTTGAGATCTAGAAGCATCGTGATGCGATCGACTGATCAAAATGTCGTACTCAGGTAAACAACTTTGCCAAATTACAGCGTTGATTACATAACGAATTGCCACTGGCAGGGCTCAGGAATGTCTAGGCGATTGCCAATATCGTGTTGACGCCTAGCTAGTGTGATCAAGTAGTTCAAAGTTGGGGTATATCTACATATTAGTATGTTAATGAGAGTGCTTCGTTGCATAATGAATTGTTCGATTTGTGGTCCTAGTATGATCCTAAGTCCTTCCCTTTATGAAGTGACATCAGGAAAACGTAACTCGCTACAGAGTGCTACAGAGTGCTTACAGAGCGCTCTGTAGCACAATTGAACCCGCTGATGAATGCTGGCTTAACATCCGACCCCTAAGCCAATCCCAGGAGCGTGCACGGAATGGACCGAATGGCAACCGATGATCATGAAGAAGGACCCATCCATAACGGCGTTGTCCAGCGCGACAAGCTGTTTGCTTGTATAGTCAAGAATGGGTTTCAGCAACGCGTCTCCGTACCTCCTGCTCGCGTCCTTGTTGATCTAGCCAGACCAGTGCGTCAAACTTGATCATGAATGCGTTGAAGATGGGCTCTCGCTCTGGCAGCACGTCGCCCAAAACTTTTGGAGGCGGTATTCCTGCGCTGCTACGTGCCGCTGTAGATCATCCTGAGATAGGATGTCGATTTCAAGATCACAGGCCATGACAATGGCCGAGTCGAGCCTCAATGCAACGAGGTCCAGGTCATTTATTATGAGACTTGAGGAGAGAGCCGTTGATGTGTTTAAACGTTCGGCCGAAATGAAGTTCACGTCGGGCGCGTGAGGAGGTACCAATTTTGCCTTTCGCACGTATTGCTGAGTGCAAACAGGCAGTGAAGCTGAGGCCCGACAGAGCATAGGGACGCGGTTCATAGAATGGGGGAATCATGGTGCACTGAAGTTGGAGACAGAGGAGAGATGATTAGTACAAGAAAACACAGCAGTCGCACGGATTGTGACTCGAAGATGATTTGTGCTAACATGATTGGGACCTTTATAACTGAGAGGTGTGGCTGCTTCCACAGTCCAGGGTCACAGCACTTTGACCAGCACTATTCAAGCTGCAGAAGCAAAATAATAAATAAATAAAGGGATCGTAGTGGAGCAACGCATCTTATCACAATCACACCAGTCTCAGCCACCGGTAGACTCACCACCAGAAGAGAAGAAGTCTCTTAAGACCATTCAAGTTATGCAGCCATCTAGAGATGACCTCGACCCCCCGAAGGTTGACCCCTTCACGCTTGATGAACTTAAGCAGTTCGACGGCTCCGACAATTTGAAGCCGATCTATGTATCCATCAAGGATTTGTCCTCGTGTATGAGGTAAAGATCCTCCTGCTCACTTCTTGTAGATGTCAATTATAGGAGAGTCGGGAATGCATGACAAGCGTACATGTTGTCCATTCTGAACCTTGGTACCATCCTGCGCCGGGCATCATCTGATAAACAAACATTCCTCATCTTGGTGTGTGAATATCAATTGCAGGAACAGAGACTTGCCAAGTGGGAGCTCGTGGATGGGGTACGTTTTTTCGAGGCAGACCCCCGAACGCATTGCAACGGAGGTTTTCACGATTCATTGTGAACGTCTACGAACAACACCAGCTCTGCCATATCAAGATTCAAAACGTAAAGGTGCGACATTACGAAACAAGAACCTCAAATGAACAAGCGAATTCAACTGCGGAATAGACCGAGATCAGCCTACCCCAGAATATCGTCTTTGACGCTAAGCCGTCAAAAAAGAAGCAGTTTAGACAATACGCACCGCATCGATCGCATACGGAATCATCATTTTGTTATTATCTTACCCTCAAATTAAAAGAAGCGACGCACCGCTTAGCGCTAAGAACTGCAGACTCGTGGACGCTGTCACGTCATCAGTCAAACTTGAATACAACATCTTCTGCATTTGAAGATTTAAAAATGAAATTCTCGTACACGTCATTCGCCTTCTTATCTCTTCCACATGAGCACATCAAGATGAGGGCGTTGATATTGATATCGGGGACAGCATTCGGGTGGCAGCTTGGCTTGACTCGTGATCTAAGAGTTGATGTTGTGGACGCAGTACAACAGTAGCAGATAGTGAGGCCTCGAGGGCGCAACCTGACAACAGTTCTCCGCTTCTGGCAGAGTCAGAGACGGCGGCGAAGACAATAGTCAGAATCTGATCGTCACCGGCAGACGCACTGCCCTTTAATCATCGCATTGCAAGTAGAATTCCAGTCGGAAATTCGTTGGTTGGAATTTGAACTGATATCATTACCAGTCTTTGAAACACGGAGGTAACTTGGCGCTAAAGGGCCTTACGGTAAGGTTCAACTGATCCCCGTTGGCGTAGTGTTTGGCTTGATGTAGACAATGTCGGCTGTCACAGTACATGTCATGAAGGCCGCAACGGAGATGGCTTGGTCGAAGGGATGAGACGAAGGTGGACTGTGCTGGGAATATGGCATGAGAAATGTTAATTGGTGACCCTGTAGCTGAGCGCTGAGCCTCGAGGCGGAGACAGATGCAGAGGAAGATATGGTGCCACTTGGCAACACCAAGAAGCCTTGAGATATCCGTACCTATTGAGCGCCTTCGCACAGCCCTTCCTGTTTATCTTTTTAGTATTCTCAAAGACAAACTGCTTGGCGGCGCTCATCGTGGAAAATGCTGGTGACAGGATAACTTGGAGAATTTGCAAACAATAGATCCAAACTTCATAAGTCTAATGTCATTTCAAGTTTTACGTATTTCAGCTTAGCGGGTACAAGTAACTCTCGTAGCTTCTCACCGAAAAAATGCCCAGCAGGCGGACACAGTTTGCTGTAGGCTGCAGGTATCTGATCGGCAACGCTATCATCTTGAGGCCGTGCAATCCACATTCAATATGATGGGCAGTGTCGTTGATGGCCAACAGCCAGGGTAGGGTGGGAATACGCTGGCTGAATCCCAGGGCAAGATTACAAGACTTTACATAATAGGACTCTGTTGTATTCAGGAGAGAGTTGATGGCCTTTTGAAGTTCAAGGTGAAGACAGGGTAGACGTAGACAATGGGTATACCAGCACCGCGTGTGTGACATTCAAGTGCCTGCCGTATTATTGTCCTGTGCTCGAGACTGACGGGCATCGATTGTTGGATCGCGAACTATATGTTGGGCGACTGTGGATGATATGAAGTATATATTGATGATCATCTATGACCTGTTGGTAGTTGGTGTCACCCTGCGCTGGGCGCCTGAGAAGCACGCAAGCCATCAAGAGCTCATCATTCTGTAAACCCAACTTCGTCATTAACAAATTAGTCGTGGATATCTACGAACATATTTGGAGTGCAAGCTCGGCGATATCAAGAACAGAAAGGTCTTCAATCACGCCAAACCACCCAGACCAGCCGTCTCGTAGTCCAGACCTCACTCTACGAACAAAACCGAATAAGCCGCGCGATAAGATGTCACCCCACACCGGTGTACAGGTAACATATCCGGCATGGAAATACAATTGAGGTTCCCAAAAGTGCACCTCTGATGGTCGATATGCCAGAGGTGGAGGTGCATCCGTGTGGCAAGTATCGCAAGGATAAAGACCTCAAAACTGCACGTGTATCGTCAGTAAGAATCCACGACAGAAGATGAAGTTGCATACTCTTCGAGGAAGGAGTGGTATGCGGACTAGGTGTGCAAAATATCAATAATTCCATCACATCGAAGATTATTGAGAGGTTCACGCACATCGGGAAATATTACTGGTACAAGAACGTTCAAGGCTGAGAAAACTAACAATGAATCATCACCGATGAGCACAAAAACATATGTAAGTCCTGACTCACAGAGGCCGCATGCGTAGTAAGATATATTATGCTTCACCAGGGCGGCGTGGAGCGGGTATCTGGTCGATCGCCAGTCCTGTATAGCACGTATGAGTGTGAGAGAGACAAGTCCTGGGGAACGTCAGTCAGCGCGCGTCTGGAATGTATGCCAGTTCGTTGACATGTACCTAGTTGAAATACAAACAAGAGAACAAAAGGCAGGTACAATTCGACACTGCTCGAGGTCCGGTAGCCGCCTGTGATGCCTGGGATGCCTGGGATCGCGCTACTCGTAACTACGAGAGTAGAGTGAATATATGCGAATACTAGTGGAAAAGGTGAGAGCACAAACAATATGAGATTTGGGATAGCAGTAAACCAAATGCCGATGAATGATACGATGACGGCCTAACTAAGTCAGCGATCACGAGCTTTCGCGTGATGGGGCACGAGACTCACAAAGAGGGTCGACAGCATGACCATGAGAATGACTTTATTGTTGCTCCAGAGCGCATATGTTCTGAGCAAAGAAGCCTGGAAGAATTGGATGAGGAGCAAATTTGTGTCACGAGGAAAGAGAGGTACATTCAGAGCAAGTGAGTGATATCACTGCAAAACCTGTAAGTGGAAGGAGCGATGCTCGGTAAAAGGGTATGTAGCATGTAGTATACACGTACATGAGTAAACATTGATGAATATTTGGCATGCCTGCCAGGTCGTAAGTGTCGTCGTGATGAGTGGAAGTCTGCTACACATTCACATACTTGGGGCTCTCATCCGGGGTCAAGGTCACTGAAGCACAACATGTCAATTCAGGATCGGAGTAATGTGTGCTGGGAATGGACTCACGACATATATCCGCGGCGATGGAGGAAAAAGGGTGTATATCGCGCAGTGATATAGAGGTATTTTACCTTGGTCCAACGCGACTGAATCAGGAATGTCCACTTCGAAACAGCTTGTCTTCAATATCTGAAGTGATGCATGCAGGAAAGCACAATTCGTACCTCGTCGTGAATTGAACAAACATAATCATAGATCTAGATGAACAGGTTTGACGGTGGACAGGACTAGATCAGGAAAGCGTACCCAGAATGTCATCAGTGCCGCGATTCGTCACGTTAGAATCATGAAGAAGATATTCGAACAGCACGTACTGCATATGTACTGGTAGCCACCCACGGTATATTAGTTAACGTCTTTCATCATATTGAGGAATCGACAAACCGCCTAAATACTGTGAGAATCCTGGCAAACTGCGATATCGTCAGCAGGAACTTCCATCTCACATCCGTTCGAGAGGTAATTCAGAAAGGTGGGTTTTGCGCCCACAGCATGCGCCTTGCTATCTTTTATGAATGACTCGGAGTTCACCAGGAACCAGGCAACGTGGGGCGCCTATAATACTGTGCTCAGATCTAGGCGCAAACACACAACACATATATGGTTAAGCGAGTCACCAGTGTCACTTACGTTAATTCATGCAAAGCCAGCCTTGAACCATGTCATGTAGCCATTTTGGAGAGACCTAGCTCCACTCTGAGTATACCGAATTGCAAAGATTCGTGCCAGAAGTAAGCAGGGAAGAACCTAGTCTTATTTGAAGACTTTCCCATAAGCCGGAGATTATGAGAAACGGTTGAGCTCGGAGAATAACAGACGACCGTGGATGGAACGTACGCATCGAAAAATGATGGTGGATGACATTGAAAGATAAGTACAGCACATGTATCTGATAAGCTGCCAAGATCCAGTGCTCCCCCTGTCCATTAATGTCGGGGGTATTTCTTACCAGACCGAATTGGAGTCTATCCGGAGTCCGAGGGAAATCATTTTTAGCGATACTGCTGTGCATTTTGGCCATGGGGCGCGGTCTCTTGACGATATTTGTGGATATTGGCGGTTATCATATTGATATTTGTGCTTATTCATTGGAGAACACACCTGGTTTTCAGGGCAAGAACGTTGCGCAAGGCAATCAAAATATTGACATAGATCTCCCTGCTGACTTGACTAGCCGCCAGTTGCCTTGTTTTGATCGCAATGTACACAGCCCTCCGCAAGGCATGTCTGAGCGTGATTGACAGAACGTTGAGACGTTGACACCTGTAGTACTCACAGAACTATCATTCCTCTGAACTCGACTTTGTGAACTTGACTTCTTGCATGTTCAATTTGTAGCATACGCTGAGCGGCATGCACGTTCAGTAAGTGTGACGGCTGCGGGCTTCCATGCGCACCACATTGGCTGATTCGCGTAAACAATTTTGACGGTCTCTACGTACAACATAACTGGTTGACCAGCCGCTGTACACAGGAATTGATTAAGCGTGACGGAGTAGTGCGGGAACAAGATAATTCATGATCATATTCGGAGTTTGCCGAATGCCGAACATAATAATATTAATACTGGTGCGCATTTGGTGCGCATCATGAATCATGTAGTGGCACTGTGGCAAGCAGCGACACAGGCGGTGCATTCGTGATTAAATGAAAAAAACAGAGAGGAAGTGGTCCCACATATGTGGCTACCATTGCCTACTATATCCAAGACGTCCGTACACAGCAAGCGGCCATGGCCAACAGCGATCCAATTACGGTGCTGCAAACACCCCCAACAACATCTCAGGTCAGCGCACTGGGCCCTCCATGAATTCCTTCGATCGCATGCACAAAAACGAGGGCTTCTGTAAAGGAATCGTCACTGTCGGTTCACACGTTGTCCTAATCATTGGGCTCGGGTTCAGCGGTTATCAATACATCTCACTAGATTTCGGCCCCATGACAAAAATAGATTCATGTAGATTGGGTGGGCATGTCCCCATTTCACGACCGGTCATCTCACAGTCCAAGTCCCACTCTACAAACGACCCCCGAATGAGCCGCGCGATAAGACGTCACACCGTACAGTCGACAAGTACGTCAAACAAACGGGGGCCTCAGCCTGATCCATTCACGTGCCAGATCGATAATCCCAGAGGTGGAAGTCCATGTCCGTGGGCGAGGATTGCAAGGGAATCGGGAATTGCAATAGTGTATGCCCTTCGGGGAGGGAGTAGTATACGACTAGTTGTGTAAAACATCAGTAACTCCATCACATCAAAGAACACCGTTTACGTACATCAGAAAGCAGCACTGCAAAAGGATGTTTACGACCGAGAGAGAGTTAACTACCATCGATAAGCACTGAAACACACCTACTAAAGGCCTGACGCAGACCGCATCCAGAATGATTAATATGATATGATTCACCAGGACGACGTGTAGATGCCCCTCGACCGAACGCCAACTCTGTGTAACGCATATGATCGTGAGCGACAGCAGTTCTGAGGAGAGTGCCAAGCAACGCGTGTTTAATCCCAGCCCCCCAACTAGTACTACATGGTCAAAAGCAAGGAGACTTACTGTACAATGTGACAGGCGCGTATTTTTTTTCCTTGGAGAAAGCCATTGGGATGGTCAATTGTCCGCCTTTCACGATGTGTGGTAGGTGGACTTCTGACTTCTGACTAGAGTTGAAGGAGTTATCCCGCTGGAGTAGGGGACCTAGACAGAGGTGAGAGGAGGAGAGAGTTTGGCGGTGTTTGGGTCGGAGTTAGCCGGGCAGAGCGTTGTCGTAGTCGTCGGGGGCAGTAGCAGGTCTTCAGGTCTTCGTTGTCAGTCGACAGCAAGGCTTCGGGCATAGTCCACTCCACCGCCCTTGACGAAGATGAATCACTCGTGGCCAATGCTTTTTGTATTATGTGCTCGAATCTACGACAACATTCATTCTGGTTTGCGCTCAATACTGCTGTCACAACAGTAATTCTCTCTGACACTCGAAGTTGCACCACAGTGCAGACGTTCTCCTCATTTCCAGCAAAATTCTTAGACCTAGGCTCTTCAGGGACGTCGTTAAGTTGCGGTTTGAATACAGGTCCTTCAAGTTGGGAAGGCAGGGTCGCCGAATAGGCTCTATTATTTTAACAAATGCCATGACCCTGATATACTTCTCATAGCCGCTGGGTCTTGGATTTCTTCTCCTCTTCCATAGACAAGTTCTCACTTAGCTCTATGACCTTTCACGACTTCCCCCGATACTCCTAAATCTACGTATACCTAGTGGTATGCAAAAGCCAATCCACTTTATCGTAGTTGCGAACTGTAAGACTCAAGCTGTTATTAGGAGTCATTTTTGTACCGAGCATATGCTCATCCAACCATCCGAAAGTCCTCGTAACCACCCTGTAGCAGACTGAGTTTGCGGGGCGTCCCCGAGTAGAGAAAATCCCGAGCGAGCGAGCCTTTGATGATTCACTGAGAGGATGGTGCGACAATATGGATATTGCTACAAAAGGTGATAACTATGTTCTTTCCACTAGCATACGATATCAAAGTTGTACGTAGATATATTCCAAGTTCATGATATAGTAAGCGTTTAGAGATGCGGGTGAGAGTTTACTTTGTATCTAATCGAAGTGTTGCGCATATGTTCGAGTCAACATCCTTTGAGGCTCCACGTTGTTGCCCGGTTCAATGTCGTCAGCTGGGCATTGCACTCGACGCATGTGATCTGTTGTTGTCATATGTATCTAGAAAACCTTTACCTCGCCGGTTTCCTGATGTAGCTCCCTCTGTAGTTCACATGGCTATCAAATCGAGGACTCATGAATTCACTGATGTGCTGAGGCACTCGACGCTTCGACTCGGCGGGCTTGCCAGCAGGGTATTGCTGAGGCACTAGACGCTTCGACTCGGCGGGCTTGCCAGCAGGGTATTGCTGAGGCACTAGACGCTTCGACTCGGCGGGCTTGCCAGCAGGGTATTGCTGAGGCACTAGACGCTTCGATCGGCGGGCTTGCCAGCAGGTATTGCTGAGGCACTAGACGCTTCGGCTCGGCGGGCTTGCCAGCAGGGTATTGCTGGGG